>JAPYZC010003323.1:0-12296 GCA_030522665.1 Ichneumoninae sp. A BG-2022a | reverse complement strand
CTGTATATTTCTCTATCACTTTGGAGAATTTCGAGATACGGCGACAGCTTTCGACTTCTCGATTGCACTTTCTCCCGGCTCGGAGAAATTTCACAATTTCGTTTGGCTCGACTCTGTGTTTACCATCTCGGCGATTCTAGACTCTGTTGTGGCTGACTGTATGTATATGTTTGTGGATGTTTATGTATATGAGATTTGAGGTGGTCGGGGGAATGAGAAAAGGCGCGGTTGAGAGAAGATCTACGCTCCGACGCTTATGCCAAACTGCTCTGCTGCTGGTGGGTTTTCTGGTTCTTCTTCTTCGAGAGAGGAAGATCATTAAGGTCTGTGGCCTCTTCGTACCGGCTCGAGAGTCGCGCGTTTATCTAGATCTTCTTGAGGGTTCTCCTAGGGATATGGAGATGAGAGCTTCCCCCGCGGCTGGGAGGCTCCTCGATGGGCGAGTAGATTAAGTCGATACTTGGTCAGACTGGGGATCCAATTTACTCGAACGTTACTAATTGTTTTTTTGTCTTTCCAATTTTGTTTAAACTCGTTTGTATAACATAAATATAATACAAAAGAGTTTTTATATGGAACGCGAAGTAATGATGATGATGGGAGACGGACAAGAGGAAAAGTTAACGTGGTCGAAGATTTACATTTTTCGAGGCTGACGCTTTGCAGGTCAGTCTCGCAGTCGTGACTGAACTTCGTTAACTCTTTTTCTTCGTCAGTTTAGAGCCACGATCTTTTAAAGAAAATTTTGACGATTTTTTTTTTCCTTACAGCAATGAATTGTTCGGCGTCGAACAATTCATCGACCGTCGAAGGCTCCTTTACTCTCACATAGCACACGGAATAACAAATATAAATCCAAAAATATAAAATATAAAGATTAAAAATAGTATGCTATTTATATTAAATTGTGTGCAAAAAATGCGTTCTGACGGAGACAAAAAAGGATGTTACCCACGGGTCACGATGTCGATCTCTCCTCGGTTATCTCTAGGTCGACGACACCACGAATTTTCATGACACACGCTTCCCCCGCGACTGGGAAGCTCGTCGAACGACGAGTAGATTAAGTCGATACTTGGTCAGACTAGGCGTCAAATTTGCTCGAACGTCACTAATTGTTTTCTTTAAATATTTTGAAAACTCATTTATATTATAATATGGAGTGCGAAATAAAGATGAGGATGGAAGGCGGAGAGAAAAGAAAATTTTACGTGCACAGTAGAAAATTATTTCGTGAAATGGAAATTCAAAGTTTTGAAAAAATTATTTTTGTTAAATAAGTGACAAACTCGTTTGCTCAGATTTCAATGGACAAACGTATCCTTTCATTTACCGTGTCATTACCAATTTTAGTTTGTACTTTTGTTTGGAAAACAAATTGCCAGATGGTGCGATCGAAAAATTAACAAATAAAAAATGGTGTAGGTTTGTGGACAACGAGTTGTTGCAAAAAGTACAAACTGTTGTAACGATGTGGGCAAAAATGTAAATTTATCCGGGCGTAGAGCAACTGCTTTGGAGGTGAGACTCGGAGTCGTGACTTAACGTTGTTAACCGTTTTTCTTCTTCAATTCAGCGCCATCATCTTTTTTTTATTTACCGAGTAATAATGTATCCTAAAACCATTTTCGCGACCAATATTTGATGATTTTTTAATTCGTTATCTGCATAGAAAAAATTGCACATTCTCCACAAATTTGGATGCAGAAACAGGCAGTTTCACGAGCGCTCTTGAGAACCACAATGTTTTGTCGAATGCAAAGTACCTCGATTCTTTACTCGCATATAGCACACGAAAAAAAAAATATAAACTCAAGAATATAAATTATAGATTATATAAATTATTTATATAATAATATTACATAATAATATAACAAATAAAATATAAAGACTCTAAAAAAGTATGTTATTTAAAGTAAATTGTTTGCAAAAATTTCATCGAGACAGTGACAAAAAAGAGATGTCACCCACGAGTCACGACTTCGGTTTCTCCGCGGTTGTGTCTAGATCGACGGCACCGCGAATTTGTACGATACACGCAGAGCCCTGTGTCTATCGCCGGGCCGATGCGCCGCGCGCCAACGGACGGCTCCGCGCATCGGGCGCATCACCCCGTCACTTTACGCAAAATCGAGTCTGGTAGACCGCGACAGAAGTTTCCATTGCGCTTCTCTCCCGTAACACCGTACCGTTTCGGCTCTCTTGTGCGATGAGCCAGCTGTTTATGCATGTGACGTCTACCGTTCTATGTGTATCCAATTAGCCCAACACGCGGAGGCTTCACGGATCTTACCGCTTCCACCCCCCCCCCCCGTTTCCCAACCCTTCCAACCGAGTCGGATTCTCTCTCTGCCATTTCACCGTTTCGGCTACGAGCGAAAACGAAGAGGCACCTGGGACGCTTCTCCATCTCTCCTGTTACTCCGCCCTGGAAGTTCCAACTCGACTGGATGCCACCCCCTCCCCCCCCCCCGCCACCTCGGCTAAACTCACCCTCACCGACTGCTCCAACTTCCGGACAACCCGAGAATTCTCTCTCTTGCGTTCTACTATCTACCGATTCCTCCCACACTCCCGCAATATCTCGGTCCCCGAACCTCGCGCGACTCGTCTCTTCAGCGGCTTTCATCATCCGTCTTCGTCCTCGTTCAAACTCCAACCATCCCCAAGGAGACTCGATCTCTCGCAGCTTCGTTCCCTCCGTTCGTCGCCGGTGGAAAATCTCACTAGGCTATGAATCGGTTTTCGTTGGGGAAACTCCGTAACTCGTTAGACTTCCGCGTACTCGTTGTTGCTTCAATATTCGGCGTGACTGACTCGTCCGACTATCAATCTTCATTGGTTGTAGTAATTTTTAAGAGAATTCGATTTTAAAAAATATTTTACGTAGGGCGAGAGAGTGGTGAATACGTCGGGCTGGGATTTGTGAATTGACTGTGCGTCAGTACGAGCGATTTTTGGACCGTGCCCGAGGGGGACGTGACTTGTGGCACGGTGAAAAACCGTTTCGTACGTTCTCAAACAGCTGTTCTGCCCGAAACTCTGAAATTTTGATTTCACATTAATTGTACAATTTTTTTTAACGATTCTTCCAGAACGTATTTTTTTTAACTAAAAAATTGAACAATCCACATTTTTTATACAAACATTTTTTAATTTGACATTTCCGTCTCGATAATAAAAAAAAATTGACATGTGACATTAAAAAATATGAAAATAAAATCAACGAGAAAAGAAATGGTGGACGTCCGTGTCCAAGAAATTTATCGGACGCCCATTCTGTTTTTTACAAAACATATGAAAAAAACACAATTTCAATTCTACAATAAAAAAATTCACGTAACATTTAACAAAAAAAAGGTAAAATCGAACGCACAATCTGATTTTTTTTAACATTTGCGATTCCATTCTCTTTTTTTTGTTCCCGATCGAAACAGGGTCGAATAATTGGCATTTTGGCGTGAATCACTCGACCGTTCGACCGGCGTGAGTTAACGGTTATTGGATCGACAGAATCGAGATTGATCGTTGCGTCACGAGAGCCCGCTACCTTATTCCGGTTTCCATTAGCTTGGTTGGAAACGAGGTAACCCCCTTTGCCGGGACGCTGCCCTCGCCGGCTAAACAGCGAATCGTCTCTTCGCGACCGGCAAAAGTTTCGAGCTCCGGTCGACACCCCGAATCCTTGAACGCGAAACCCGCAAAAACCGCGAGACCCGTGAAGGAGGACCGGGGGGGGGGGGGGCGAAAACCTAACCGAGACTCTTTCGACAGTTCGTCCCGATCGTTACGTCGTTCCCACTTCGCGCTCGAGTTTTCGCAACAAAGACACCGATCGAGCAGTGATGTAGAACGCGAATAGAAAACTCCATCCTAAAGCTTACCGCGGAGGCATCGAGTCTGTATAGTCGCGTCCAACGGCCGTCACTGCTTCCTTCTCTAGGCCAACTCGTCGCCGACGTTGGCTGGGGGCCGGGCCGACCCCCTTTTCTTTCATTCTTTTTTTACCCTCGTAACTTTTCTATCGATCACGGCGAGGCGTATATCGGGGGCTGAGAAACAGAAGGGCGTACACCGCGGCGTTTAAGGCGCAAAACAACGGGAGATAAGCCCTTCTGTTTTTCGAGGGTTCTTGCACACGAATAGAGACAACGAGCATGGGGCTGTGTACGCGTGGATGTGTGCAATGCATGCGTTTACTTATTTCCCTATCGCAGAAGTTCGCCGCACGAGAAGGTCAAGAATGATTCGGTCACAGTTGGCGTGGAAGGGAGGGGGGAATATCGTACAATATAAAACGCTATGAATCTCTAATTATTTTTTTTTATTTAGCATAATGTCATGATCGTCGCAAGCTTTGTAGTACACGCGAGTGACTTTTAAAAAAATCCATTTGCCACCCGAGTGAAATTGAATACACGTCAGTTTGATTGATGACCTTCCGTGTGGATGATAAACGCACACGAATATGACGGGCTACATGTGGCCGAGAGATAGCCCGGTCAAATGTAACATTATTTGCTGGGTTTACAATTCGGCGTATTTTGTACGGGTAATTGGGAATACATCGAATTTCAGTGTGCATTATAGGACGAATTTGCGGATGGGGCACTCTGTCGGAATATTGACGAACTGGAGATTAGGGGACGAGGGAGGCTGCGAGTGGTTTTCGGTGCGCGGACAGACAGATGAATTTATCGTCCGACTAGGACCGCGGTTCCTGCAGGCACGTATTCCCCGATAGGTATTCAGTTTAGGGACTGGACATAATTAAAAGTAACCCCAAATCACCAAATATATTTTTTAATACGCGATCCAATTTTTTTTAATATTTGATTTTTCTTAGTTTGAATCGAAACTACGAAAAGCAACTAAATGCAAAAAATAATGCGAAGCTCGCTTCCGAGGAGCAAGTTCATCACGTGACCTTGAAACAACCTCTTCCTCAGAGCAAGGGCAAGCGGAGGTACAAAAAATTCTGCATAAACCGATACATATTCATTTTTGGGACTAAAAATAAATAAAAAATAATCCCACACCGTAAAATATAATTTTTGGTGTACACATTTTTATTGTATAAAAAAATAATTAGTTTTCATCGAAACTAAGGAGCCTCATACAAAAGATAATGTGAAGCTAAGGCTTGAAACAATCCCAAAAATGGAGATTTAACAAATTCCGCATGACTGGTCCAATATGACAAAAAGCATGCCTCAGCGCAATATTCGTCGAGACGAATAGGGGAGGACGAATAGATTAGCAATGATATATAATCAATGATATATGGACTGGACCATATTCGCCGAAATAAAATAATATAAACAGTTGTCATGAAATATATCGTTCAATTTATTTAAAATATTTTTTTTAACTCACTACTGTAACCCTAGATCAATTTAGCCTCTGTCGGTAATTGGGAGCGCCCATTGTAAAAGAAGTTTTTATTTTTTACAACTTATTGTCCACAAATCTCCTCCATTTTTTATTCGTTAATTTTTCAATCGCTCCATCGAGATCTAGTTTTACACACAAAACTACGAACTACAATTGTTAATGACACGGGACATAAAAGGATAGGTTGGTTAAATTCAAGCCTTAACAAACGAATTTGTCAGTTATTTATCAAAAGTTTTGTTTACCAAACTTCGTATAGTGATTTTACAAAATTATTTTTTACTGCGCAAGCTGCGAACTATTTCTCGCGTAAACTTTTTCCTATCGCTGATCGAGCGAAGTTCAATAGTTCCACGAAGAAGTCTAGAATTCCGTCTGCAGTCACGCGGGTGACATCTGAGTGAAAAGACCTCGAGCGCATGCCACGTCGAAGCACAAATCTCATCCCGCCATTACCCGGCCCGTACGAGAATATTATTTTGCGAGCTACATATACGCTACGTACATATATATATATACATATGTATGTGGTACAAAGATTCGCATTCTTAGGGTCTGAGACCTTCACCGAGCGGCCCTTCGGATATAAATAGAATATACGCGAATATTTCCATTTCCATCGTGAGAGAGTTTTCGACAGGAGAAACGAGAATCGTAAAGATATACTATATATAGCGACGATGATTGCTTCACTATTACTGGATTAGCTCAGGTATTACGATGTATAACAGTGCGGTACGATGTATAACAGCGCGCACCACGGATGTATAAACCGAAGAAAATTACTCCGGTATTGTTCGCGTTTCATCGTCTCCCGCGGATGATCGCAGCTCGTAAATCGCGGCCTCGTCTCCCCTTACGGGCCTCAATAACGCCAGACGTGAGCGAGAACGGAAATCGGTTATCGGGAAAATAAAAATAAAAATTACTGCAATTATTGGATTAATTTATTTATTAGAAACAGCTTTAGTGGAAATGATTCGTTCGATTAAAATTAAAGTGTCTTAATTAAATCTTATTTATTTCAATGAAACGAATCATTACGATGGCGTAAAATAATAAGGGTGTGTCGGGTGTGTAACAACTATGCCTGTACGCCCTTTTTGAATTGGACCATCGATTTCCTCCAGCGCGGTTACATTAACATTCGTATGTAATGATGAATCCAATAATTTTATTCTGTACGATATAAAAATAAAATACTTATTACGAAGTATACAATTAAATGTATTAAATAATATTTTTTGCAAGCTCTGGTAAAATAATAGAAACAATATAAATATGAATAGATCCTCTTTTATTCGATCATATTTATTTCGTTAAAGTAAACAATTTAATTTATCGACGACACGAGTCCGTGCCTGCGAACGGAAGATCCACAGTTATTAAAACTTTAAATTAAAGTGCATAAAAAAAAATGGCAGTTCCCGTCATTCCTCGAGCTCCGCGAAAAAGGATGTTCCATTTTGCCCCCAGTTTCCAACAAAGACAATCGAACTTCCACAATCGAACTAATGAAGCTTCCCCGGCGGAGCGGCGTCTATTATCCCGCGATTTACCGGAAGTAGATTCCGATATACGTTTGCCATCGTCTCCTCTGCGGCAACGGTGCGTTATAACCAAGCGGGATGTACAGCACCCCGCCTACCTACATGGTCATACGAATTAGGTATCTACAACTGTCGCCGGGGTTGGATAGCTTGCCGGCTGGCTGACACACAGAGAGAGTCGAGTTTCGTGAAAAGGGGAATCGCGACCTCCACTTCCGCTCCATTTGCCTCAATGAAAGCGGTATTCCGCCGGCGGACCAGCAGTGGCAAAAGCGATGGCTTCCCAACACATCCACACGTACCTTTTGCCTCGGCTGCCAACACAAGTTGAGCATACGTATAACCACACCGGTTCGACAATGCTCAAACCGTGGAAGTGATCGGAACGACAGAGTGCCTCCCGTTTCGTCTCACCTCACTCGCGTGTATTCCACTCTACGATGAAAAATGTTTCATTGTTGTACGTACTACGCCGTACCCAAACGGAAAGCACATCCAGCAAAACATTTTATTGTACGCGTGCTCCGCATATAATTTTTTTTTTTAATTATATTATTAAGATAAGATTATTTTAATAATACTATTAAAATTAATTATTTAGCAGTTTTAGTGGATTTATTGACGATACATTCACCAAAACTGCTAAATAATTAGTTTTAATAGTATCATTAAAATAATCTTATTTTAATAATTTTATAAAAAAATAAAATTATATGCGGAGCACGCGTACAATAAAATGTTTTGTTGGATGTGTAAATTTAAGTTTGCTATGCATCAAAATGTTCCTTGTTGGGAACATATTTATGCATAACAAACGTAAAATATTATACATTTGCAAATTGCCAATTGGCCATCGACCAAAGTCCTTCAATCAAAATAAAATTATCGAAATTAAATGATTATACTGAAATTATTTGAATTACATAAATATTTATTTGAAATAAATAAATGTGTGTTAAATTGAATAAACATTTATCGACAATTTATTTATTAACAAATGATTCTTCTGGGTGCAGATGTTCACATAAGTTTCATCATTCGAATACTTACGAATCAGTGTAACACTCTCGAATTGATCGACGATTAATCTCGATTTTTTTTTCTGATCCGCAGCAACCCGGCTTCCGGTAACCAGTACGCCTGTTAATCGACGGAGTCGAGGAGACATAGAGATAGCGAGAGCGCGCCCTCGAGAGGTGTTCCACTCGATATAATCAGAGACAACGCGCGGCCCGGCCCACGCTCGGATCATCACGGGAGAGAGGCTCAGGTCGTTAATCTTCCACCGTCGGTCTGGCCTTTGACCTCAGTTTCAACCTCATCGAATATTAAAACACTTTAATCGAATTAATAACGTTATTTTTCGATAACCGGAGCGATACACTATCGAGGACAACGGACGATAACACAGAGAGAGCAAAACCTAAACTTTGCCAGGATGTGAACTCTTGAGGTGTTGATAAGGAAAACAAAAAAAAAGCAACAAAAAAAAATTGAAAAAAATAAAAAAATTGAAAAAAAATCTCGCCAGGGAGCGAGCGAGCTATGTCTTCATCGGTTACGAGCTGCACGGACGAGGAGGACGCCGAGGATGTCGAGAACAATCGCGGATGGCTCATCAGCACGGGCAATCAGAAGAACGCTATCAATAAACTGTGCGCCGAAGAATTCAGCAGCCTCCGGTCATCTTTGTCGTTGTCATCGCGGAGAGTCGACAGTGAACTCCTGTGCGTGGAAAGACTGCGGGTAGATGATAAATTCCGTCGGTTGTACGAGAACAGCGTGCACTCGCCGAGGAGGGATCGTCGGCACGTGCTCGATTATTCGGATCGAGCGTGGAGAACGAAAATCGTTTGCTGGTAGAAGAATATTTTCGACCAAGCTTCGAAGTAACCAAAGAATTATTGTAATAACAAAGTAAATAAAATTACACTGAAAAAAAGATAAAATAACATAAAATAAAATAGAATCACCAAAAACTCCACTTCGTCGACTGATAACGATACCTGGAAAATTCTCGTGCCCCTTACGATAGAGATGACGAGGATGTCGTCGATGAGCGCTCGTTGCACCTCGCCGGAATTCAGGTGACGAAAAAACATCGTCAAGCGCCCACACGGGCGTAACAAAAAAAAAATACAACAACAAAGCAAACAAAAAAGTGTTTACTTTTTATTAGTTGAAACAATTCACAAGTCGAATTGTTGTAGCGATAATTGTGATTGAAACACACAGGGGTGTAAGATAGATGGAAAAGGAAGAGAGGAAAAAAAGAGGGGGTTGTGTACATTGCGAAGATAAATTTGATTATAATAGTGGGTGTTTCTGGGCGGTGAGCAGGTTTGGAAAACTTGAGAATTTCACGCACCGGAAGTTCGTGGCGTCGACGGGAGGATAAAGAGGGTAAAAGAAAAAAAAGTTGCTACGCGGCCATCACGTTGCTGTCTCCACCTCGGGAATGGAAAATCCCTTACGAGCATCGAATAATCGCGAAGTGGAAAGCGACGGAAGGGGAGGAGGAGGAAGAAGCAGCGGCAATTATATTCCGGGCTATTCGTCACCGGGACGCCGAGACGAGGGTTGTTACTCGACTTCCGGTTTCCCGACGAGATCCTCGACGCTGAGGTCATCGCGGGCTCGCTACCTCCAGGACAAATCCGCCATACGTAGCAGGAGAGCGAAATACAAGAATTCGCTAAACACGAGATTTCGAGACCGGGGCAGTTTGGCGAATAGGACAAAGTGCTGAAATATAAAAATAATAATAAAAACAAATATAACGGACAATAGACGAGGACCGACAGGCACGGGACGGGACAAACGGATGCGTGGCGCGTAGCTAAACAGAGAATAAAAAATAAGAAAAAAAGGTGTCTACGCAAAGTGTTGTGCTAGCTTGGTGAGTGAAAAGTGGTTGTCGCGTTTGCACGTGTCGGACCTTTTTTTTTTAACTCGTTTTCGTTTAATCTCGTACTCTTCCACGTTCGTTCGACTCATCACTTCCGGTATTTGTTTATTTTAAAAAATTAATCTTTCGTCCCGATCATCCTCGGTACTTCGAATTCGGTTTATATCGATCAATCGTTCGGGCTCGAGAGTGTTTCCGTTGAGCGAGTTCGAGGAGGCTTCGTTTGGGGCCTGGTTCTCTTTGACTTCCTGGCGTCCGCGGCGACGGCGATACACTAGGGTGAAAAGGACGCGCGGACATAGGGTGGAAGGCTTGCGCGCCCGAGAGTTTGTCGCAATAACGGGAGGGAAAGTGACGCTTGGCGGTTCTTCTTCGCGGAGCGGAACCTCGGGGCGAGCGCGGGATAAGGGGATTCATCAAACGGTGAAAGGATGCCAGGGGGTCGTAGGGGCCTGGTAGCCCCTCAAAATACGTTCTTGGAGAACATCATAAGACGAAGCAGCAGCCAACGTGAGTAAAAAAACAATTTATTAAATATTACTTGTGTAAGATTTTTTTATGTCCTGCGACAAATTGTTAACAATAATTTATTATTATTATTATCAACTGATGATAATAAATTAATACATTGTAAACATAAATTGTAAATTTAATGTACTGGAACTTGAAATTTGCTTACATTAATTGAGCATTAATGTACTTTTTTCGTAAAAAAAAACCAGATATTAAAATTACAAATTTTTCGCCTGAAATTGCCAACGCACGTGTCTTTGAAATTTCAGACACAGTTTTTGCAAAAAAAACTTCCAATACCGTTCGTACATAAAAAAAATGTACAGTCCAATAATGATTCTTATAATAATAATACATTATTATTATAATGATTATTATTAGCAATTATTTGTTCTCTTTTAACGATCAAACAGCCGCATTGCTACCGGTGCGAGTGTAAGCTCCGTGAAAAAAATATTCGAGCTTCGGAGTCACGTGCGCGTTAATATTTCATAAGCGCGCGACACCGGGCGAGTATGTAAATATGCGGTTGGAGCGAGGAAAGGAAGAAACTAAGAAAATAAAAAGTAAGGTCGTTCGCGGGTCAGAGGGTTACAATAATAGCGAGTGTACACAACCCGGTTGCATTCGAGGTCGTGTTGCCGGTTGGCTAATCAACGACGATCGCTCTCGAGGGCTTGCGGCCTCGGTTAGGAGAGAAACCACCCCCCCCCCCTCGCCCCCCAACCTGCAGGAGACTCGAAAATGGCATATCCACGGAGCTTTACGATCGCGCGTCAATCCTGACCGCCCTTTCCTCGAGCGCTTGCACAGCTTACGAAAGCCCGGCTTCCAGAAAGAGACTCTAGCTATCGTGGTAGAAAAACCGCGAAGCGATCGCGTGACGGACTCGTGCATACTTACGTAGAATCGTTCGTCCGTGCGCAGGCCGTCTATGAATCTGCGAAATACCATAAGTTTGTGTCCCTCGTTTATGAACTACCTCGTCTTGTTCGGTACCGACTCCGCGGTCACAGAGTTACACACTGTCCGCATAAGAAAACTTTGTGTGTATAGATATACATTGCGCGAGGTAAACGGGTGCACACGACGAGTTAACGTTGGCCGTGCACCGTGACGGGCTTGCAACCTATCGATCCCCGATATCCCAGCCCCGGCGACCCTAGTTTTCTCTTTCACCGTGATTTCAAGCCCTGCTACCGATTCGCGCCGGGAAACCCCTTCAAGCCGATGTGACACCCATTCCCGACCGTCCAGCCCGGGCTCGGTCGGTAACGGAAATGGCTATTATTTTTTTTACGGGCGCCGAACGTTTCCGGTTAAAGGGAAATTCTTACGTGAAGCCGATATAAAGCGTGTGAGAATTCTTTTTTGAGGTTGAATGGTCAGTATGGTGAATACAATTGATTATAGTTTCTTTACCGACGATGGCATTTCGTGCGCTGTTCATGGCGCACCGTTGATCGGCTGGTACAATTTTCTTCTTTTTTCTCACCACAATTTCAAGCCCTTCTACCGATTCATCCCTGGAATCTCCTTTAAGTCGATCTTACTGCCATTCCGGAACGTCCAGCCCGAGCTCTGTCGGTAATGGAAAGGGCGATTATTTTTTTTACGGGCGCCGAACGTTTCCGTTTAGAGGGAAGTACTTACCTGAAGTCGATACCTATCGTGTATGAATAAGCTTCTGATTGAATGGTCAGGATGGTGAAAAAAATTTATTACCGTTTTTTATTATCGACGGTGGTATTTCATGTTAATGGCTCATCGTTGATCGGCTAGGGCAATCTTGTTCTTTTTGCTTCCTCATAGAGGAAGCTTTGTGATGGTGAAAAAAAAAAAATTCGAGATTTTAATGAAAACGTGTTCAGAATGTTCGAAAACATCGAAAAATCACATTTAGAAAAAATGTCCGGATGTATGTGTGTGTG
>JAPYZC010003322.1:0-12297 GCA_030522665.1 Ichneumoninae sp. A BG-2022a | reverse complement strand
GATAGTGTAGATTACCAATACGAAATTGTGGTTTTTGTTGTCTCCTATTCAGCTACCTATACTAAATTTTCTTTTTGTTAATTGGTATCTCGTTACCTTTACCAAATTTTTGATTTGGTTGTTTGGTGTTTAACTAACACAACCACATTATTATTTTTCTTAGTTGGTATCAAATTACCAAATAACTAAGTGATCAACTTAAGTGAAAATAACCGAGATATGCCCCACTCTGCACAGCATTGCATCCGCCCCCGCGCAGTGCAGTGAAACATTTATCTTCGCGCACAATTCAGGCGATTGTTCGGTTCACTATCATGTTTACGTTCACGTCCACGGTCTACGAAATCGAAATTTTGTGTACATATACAGTATACAAAAAAATCTTTTTCGTCTTCAGGGTGTTCGTAGGGTATTGTCTTCTACTGCGGAATCACAAGATTCACAGTAGACCCCGGGGTGTACGATATAACAATTATTGCAATAAGTATATTCCTTTTCTGAGGCCGTGTTATTAGGAAGTTCGGAGCCGAAAATAAGTCCTAGTCACGAAGAGCTCCGTCTTACTTATGAGTGGAAAAAAAAATCCTGAAAGAATACAAGTTGGTAGATGTACCGACGGGTCCATTGTTCTTGGAACTCTGCTTCTGCTGCTGCTGCTGCGTGAAGCCACGAAAGGTGGTCGGCTTCTGCTAGTCGTGCGCGACTTTTGGCTACTGCTTCTCGTGCGAATGAATCTTTTTTTTTCTCCTCATCACGGAAACACTCGGTGTCTAGGGGCTGGCTAAATCCGTTCCTCGACGTGAGAACCGTTTCATCCCTCGTTACTCCTTGCAGTTTCTCTTCCAACGGATACCGTATACTCCAATCTTAAAATATGAGATTTAGCACGGTCTCAAAGTTGTAACGCCACCATACACAGTTCTCGTTTCAACATAGGCACCCTATTCAATCAAAGTTTCTATCCGTCGAAATCGAACGTAATACATAAATTTTTCTTTATTTTCTCCGCAAAACACGCCGTAGATGTATCTGCACGGTATATTATATGAAGATAGTGAGAGAGGATGAGAAGTGGGCGGTCAGGTTGAAATTGAAAGTTGGCGTGGGTTGACAGCTGCCCGAGCCGTTCTCGTTTGAGCTCACTCGAGCGCCTGCCTGGCGGCTTGTGAACCGGTCTCCCGCGACGAGACCCGCAGTTAGGCATTAAGTGGACGTAACGGTGAAGCTTACAAGAAGCCAAGAACGTATATATACTACCTCACGGGCTTTTCTCCTTCTTTCTCTATTTTCCTCGGTGATGCCGCCACCCTGCTGCTGCCTGCCCGAGACTTTCAGGAGACTCTGCCGAGGAGAACGGCGGCGGCGTCTGATATTCCGTACAATAGTAGATGCGCCGTGTAACTAACCGATCAGACTACCTTAAGGCGCAACTACATATAACGCAGCTTCTCTGAAATTCTAATGTTAAACGAACATCCTGACCGTTTTCCCATAAAATGAAAACGGGCTGCAAAAACCTTTCCGAAATTCCTTTCCCGCTGAGAATTTTCGCGAGAATTTCGTCCTATCCGATTTTTAGCGCGAGGACGACTTATTATGTACTGAGAAAGTCATAAAAATAGAATGTCGGATGTCGAAAGCTGTTTTCAAATTTTCCATAGTGATTCCATAGTGTTTTCCATAGTGATCGCCGAAAGACATTGAAAATTGAATATTTCGGTCAGAAAGAAATTCGATCATGTCTGGGACGGATTACGTTGACTCTAACGACGCGAAGAGTAGTTGACTGCATCCACGATTAATGATTTTTATTTTGTTTACTTTGTTACGTACTCATCAGCATTTTCGTGCATTTACGGTCAAGAAGATTTTTCTTCGTATCAAAAGTTTATCGCGTGTGACGCTTTATCGGGACAATTCAAGTCCATACCTGACTTTGATAATATTTTTACTAAATTTTTTTTATTAAATTTAAGTAATGTTCAAAATAATTATTTCCTGAGAGGTGGAGCACATTAGCGCCGACGAGGGTTTTTAGAATCGGTTGCCTCGAGCCAAATATATTCACTCACATCTGCTTGGGCTTACACTTAATTTTTGATAAATCAGTCATTAAAATATGAATCAATATAACCTATACACAAATGAGTTACACAAACTATATTCGTGGATGCCTATTTAGTGTTCGGAACGAATATTCTTGTTTTCAAAATCTCTTATGCTCGTAATTATGCTGGTATTCATTATTTTTTGTTATTTTCATAACAAATATTGAATAGTCAAAATGAGTATAATAAATACATATTTCACAAAATCGCATTCGCAATGCTGCACTTTCAGTAATAAAGTAAAATAATAGTCTTTTATAACTTTTTGTTTGTTTGTTATCACTTTGTATTATCACCTGTAATTGACAAATAATCAACTGTAAGAATTCGTATAAACATCACGTAATGTCGGACCAATGAATGTAACCAGAAGACTTGTTAAAGAAAGCAAGAAAAAAAAAATCGGAAATTTGATTTTACTTAGGACATTGACAACCAATTATCGCCCGATCCTCTTTATCGAACTAGGGGCCAATGTTGGGTGCCAATATTGGCAAGTACTTATCATAAAAAGTTCCCTCGATGATTGGGCCAAGCCCGCATGCCAATGTTCGCAACATCGGTACCAAGCTTCGTCCAACCATTGGCCACATCCGATCACCCTACATGGGATACCGATCACGTTATTAAAAACAAGGACCAAAAAATAAGGCGGCGGCCTCGACACCAGTTAATTTTCTGATTCTCGTGATACCTGATCGATCGTCGTAAACGCGATGCAAGCCCTACGGTTGTCCACCCGCGCGAACCCCAAACCCCCACGCCACGCTTCACAATTTGGATCTCTCCTCCACACGGTATAAACTCGTCGCAGGCGATCTATCTCGAATACTTCGGTGCCGGTGCGACACGAGGCCGTTCAATTCCCGGCACTTTCGATCGGCGAAAACAAAGAAAACTAAAATACTAATTTCCCGGTACGATAAATGAAATGCAGAATGACGGTAACGCAAAGTCTAAGTTGCCCGGTATGGAACTCGTCGCCGCGGTCGCGTCGCGGCCACGCCCGACAATTTTGCGTGCAAGAACGGTGGAACGCGTGTCCCTAAAAACCAACAGAGAAAGAGACCTTACCGCGGAAGTTTGGCCAAATTCTTCGCGAATCGATCGTGTGGTAGATCCAGTACAAAGGTGTACAATAGAAAGTTAGCCCGACGAGAACACACGTCTGTACATCGCTACCGTACAGAAGAGAGTCCTCGAGACGCTGCTCGCTGTCTCGCTCGCATTCTCTCTCGCTCCCCACTTTCTCCAAATATTACTGGGTGTCCGGTACCTGGCAGCGCCCTACAATTATCACGATGTATCGCACGCGCAATATTAATATTCGAACGACAGCCACGCTGACACCTCGTCCGAAATTTCATGCGACGTTTCGCCAAAATCGAAGTTTACGCGGTTCTGTGAGGGGACCAAAAACCGTCAGGGGACCATACCACGTCACAATACAAAAAATATTTCAACGACATAATATGCTGGTATAACCTACAAACCTGAAAAAAACAGTTCGTGATCACGGCGCCAATAATGACTATATTCTCTAGTAAGAATTACTTATGTTCTACCAAAAATTACGGTATTATCGGGTAATATCTGAAATTTTATGTTTAATATGAATGTTTGCCAGTACATCGTTGTAGTTCTCATATACCTAAAAGTTCTGTACAATTTTTACCAGACTTATCGGCATTTCTATGATTCTTCTCTCAGTGTAGAAATTCACAACAACAACAAAAATTGCTAACATACAAATACCTTGCGAGAAAGTAATTCAAATTAGATTGTATTTTTAATACATATATATCTTTTTTTATTGCACGACATTGTTGAACATTGAGAAATTAATGTTTTCATCCCGATATACCATCTTTATTATAAATCGATAGAGGCGTTTATTACGTGTTCTATAGGGCCTAATCCCTCTAAGAACACTGTGCCCGCGTATAAAATCATCACATTCGCAAACAAATAGACCCAAAATCACACATAACCCAAACAAATAGAAATCATTTTCTCTCTGATAGGTTTCTATATAAATATTCAAATTTTCCATGTTAAAAATTCGTGTAGGTCAATAGTTCAACCTAACATCGGGATTTTTTTTTTTCAACGCTGCGTAGTGGTTGCTCGAAACGAAGTACGATTTTACATTGCGAGATGAACGGAAACCTTAAATTACTTCAGCTGTACCGATTTCATTGTTCTGACCGTTTGCTTTTGTATGTTAAAGTTGCAGGTCAGTGGGCAGCTATTGGACACGGATTTTCAGCCGACGGTAACAGCGACATGTAAATCCGGCTATATGACGATACGAGTTAATCTCAATCAGAGTTTCGTTGGCGTTGTTCACGTCAGAGATCATCGAAAGTCTCCATGCATGGTGCCGGGTAACGGATCGAATCATGCCACCCTTGGCATCAATCTTTTGGCACCGCCCGACGCACCGGACTACTGCGGTGTTCACGTTAATAATGTAAAGCTTTTGTTTCTTTTACAGTCTATACAACGCTAATAAAAAGCAGTCTCCAACTTGTTGACATAAAAAAAAGTTAAAACTACCCAGTGAGTACAGTAATATAACAGCAATGTAACGATAATGTATCCGATTGTAGAAGTTATGTTACCGTAACGTTACATGTAAATTGTGGATAAGTTGCCATTTCCTGTGTGTGAAATTTCAGCTTGATCAGTAGAAGCATTCTCGAGTAATAGCGATTTGAATTTTGGGCGTCTTAGTCACGCACGCACGCACGCGCATTTTGAAAAAAAAACGTAATACATTTTTGTGGCATCGGTGAGATTCGAAGCTGGGACCGTTGGATTTGTATTCTGCAACAATACTTATTCCTATTCTTTTTTTTTAACATCGTTTATTTATCAAGATAACATGGTTTGTAATATATACATGATAGCCCGGAAGAACGATGGGGAACCGAGGACATAGTTGCAAAAATATAAAAATATCGACCTGCCCTCATATAAGAGTCTCGTAGATAAGCACTTAAGGTAGTTCTTACAGTACTTTGAAGACATATTGACAACTATTGCTATTAGTCATAAATATGTGTATTTTCTCATATAAAATTATTCCCTAATTTTCTTTTTCATAAAACCTTCGCTATGTACGAAAAATAGCGAAGCAAAGTCTTAAATTTGACGAAAGTTGAAGTCATATGCTTTTATAAGATAACACAATTTGGCAACGTCGTGATTTCGATGGCTGGCGGATCGCTCACTGTACTGTTATAACCCCATAAACTCCGAGCGTGTAAACATGACAGAGATTGTTTCGGATCGAAACAGTCTGTGGCAGAAAAACGTCGTTGCAGGGGCTAAGCTAAAGAAAATAGTTTTCGGGAAACACAACGAGCCAAAAGTCGATGTTCAGCGAATAATTATTATCGGGAGAAACGCAAAGGATTTGTGATGTCAACCGTCTAATGCACCACTCAGTGAAACTGTACGCTGCTTTACCAAATTATAAATGTTTCCGCGCTTGTCTATCTGGATTGTGCTAACTGTAAAAAATTAACTACATACAAATTTTTAAGTTTCAATTTCCACAACATATATTCGTACGATTGCCGAAGTAGATCGTGTCACCCATTGAAATAATTTTTCGTCGAGTAGGACACCCGTATTGTACGTCAACTTACATATTAGCTATTGCTATACCGCCATTCAAATGTGACGACAATCGCCATGACACTCGAGGCTTGTTGAAAATTTGCCGAAAGTTTATCGATAATGTCATGTTAGTTATAAACGGTACGGTCAATCAGTCAATCATACAATAAACACAAAAGTGTTTATTGCATCGGATAAATGAGGTTTTATTGCTTCATCTAGTCGAGAAATATGAACATATTTTATAAATGTACGCTCTGAACCCGTTTTCCCACTTTGATGCTGCCATTGCCATATAAAATTGACAATTTTTACACGCAAGTATCGCAAAAACTAAATGGTAGAAGGATTCTAAATTTTGCAAATACGCTCTACGCATCTTAACCTTTCATTTGATATTATATTTGCGCGCCTATCTGGATTTGATCAAAATATAAGAACTACCTTAAGGGGAATTAGGATGCTTGCGCGAGATCAGTGACAGCCGAACCTATAGGGCCGAGGTACATTTACACGTTAGGAAATATAGCGCATAAATTCAACGAAAAATCTGTGCTCTTTTGAGGAGCTCACACTATGGCGGCACTCTCCAGCTATGCTGGAGGTTGGAATAAAATTCGAGTCAATGGTATATACCGTTCAAATTGCTTATTCACAGACCGTAATTGAAATTACACCATTGGTATAAATGAAATATGTACGTTTTCAATCTCGGAATATTGCAATGTAGCGGGGAACTTCTTTACTCATTACCAATTTGATTGACATTAAGACTAAAACTGAAGACTGGGTTTAATAAATCGATTTAAAGAAAAATCTCCCAACGTCAAAAAGGGATTTGGAACTCTCTGCATAATTGAGCATGAAAGCGGCGATAAGCATCTAATATGACCGTCATAGGATGTCATTTGATTGTTGTAATATTATTGTTTTATACCCCATTAACATAACCTGACCATCACCAAGGTTACATTAACGTTGTTGCAAGCATGCTATGTAAGAGTTACGTAAATTTGATACATAACTGTTGATCCAAAATGTCATTTAACGGGTAGATTATCGGCATATAACAATGATACATGTTAGTATCATATTATGTTTCTGTAATAAAACACCCCAACTGGTAAGTTACATTGCCATTGTTACAAGGTTATATAAGAGTTACACGAATTTTTGTACATAACTGTTATAGTATATCGATATGTAATTGTTGCATGACCTGCATCCAATCGTGGTACATTACATGTGACTTCCATGTTATATTGCCTCAATAAAACGTGTTCACTGGGTAGTAATGAGAAATCCAACAAAACATTTTTGTAAAGCGAATAGTTTTCGGTTATTGTTATGCTTCTCTAAAATTATATTGTGTCAATCATTTCTATGCCTATAAATAAGAGTCCATTACAAAAAAGCTCCATCAAACAGTAAACAAGTTTTTTCCAATTATTAAATAAAAAACAACATTAATTTTATGTTACAATTTTAAGTGGCGTCGGCGTAATGCATGACGAAATTACGATTTGACACGATCTTCTATTTTAGAACACGGAGGAGCGATCTATACCGATCGTCGTCAGAATTCACAAAACCTTAGAACTAGCGGATGACAAGTCGTACGTTATAACATGTGGCAAGGCCGGATTCAAGAACGCCAAGTAAGTATAGAGATATCTATATATTTACATTGGTAGCCTATATAAAAAAGAAGCAAGAGAGTATACTGAAATGTTCGATACGATATCGATCCATCTGGTGAGCTTCAAGCGCGGTAACGTTTTCATCGATAAATAATGTATTTTTCCAAGGAATGAGACGTCCTTGGTTTCATTGCGACTTCTTGACGGTGATGGGCATCGCGTTCAAGTGGCAACCTACGGTCACAACTACACGTTGCGTGCTGAGATCTCTCGTCCAGATGGTATGTAAACTCTCCACTTCTGCACGTTACTCTATCGGCACTCCAACATTTTCTCGTATTCGTTTTAAAAAAATGGAAAAACATTGCTCTTACCAAAACATGGTCATCAAAATGATCGCTTAAAATAAAAATCGAAAAAAAGTGAAATCATATGAGCCAAGTAGGGGTATACAGATGGTATACATACTAAGTATGAAATATATGAACTGAAGACTATGCAGAAAACAGTGATGAAAAAATTTGAAAATAAAAACAAAAAGTTTCATCACATTTATCAATCGAACAATAGTATACGGAGCCGGCATACTAAAACGTGGCGAGCCAATTTTTTTTTACAATAGCTGTCGTACATGGTTCATTAAAACAATCGGGGGAGAGGGGAGGCGGATGCACACGTAGGTTTCTTTTCATTCGGCACTACCTCAATTGCTACTTGACTCATGATCTATTTTTGGAATCACATGTATCTAATATTTATGCCTGGGTTGAGATCTCAAGAAAGGAAGAAATTATATCGATGGCATAATTCAATAAGGGCGTATAATGTATGAAAATCCTAACCACATACGCCTTTCTGGCATTCAACCATCGATGTTAGTCGACCAAAGTGCATCCTTGTAGATTGAAAACAGATATAGGGCCTGTGCCGTAATCTTATCAATGTTATTGTAGTATGGTGAACTACTAATTCACAACATAAAATGATGACATTTTAAAAGACTAAATTATAATAAATAAGATTTGACCGACAGCGTTAGGTGCGCGATCGGTGTGTGGCTTCGGCGGTCTCCTAAGTCAAGCACCTTTGCCTGCGTCCAGTAGATGGATGGGTGACCGCTTAGCCCCACACCGGCTTGTACATCGAATGTTGAGCTGCAAGCCAGTTTTTCTGAGTTCTTGATGTTAAAACATCGAGGAATCAGAAAATATAGGGCCGTCTGTACCGACACGGGTTTTCCGCAGTTTCCCCGTATCCTCGGCAAATGCGGTGCAGTGTAGCTAAGTCGGCTGCGGACGCACTGGAAGTTAGGTAGCTTAGTGAAGTGCGGGTAGGGAGTGATAGGGGGGAAAGGGACTGGTTACGTAAAAACCCGAGAAGGGTATACGATGGAACATATTACATAAGATTTCGATATGGATGATTTCCGAAGGGTCACTAGAAACAAAGCAAGCTATCAATCCCGCACAGTGAATCTATTAATATGTGAATAGTGTGGTTCACCGAGAGTGCCACACACGCATGTATACTGCCATAAAGACAGGGGACTGTAGTCGGATTGCATCACGAGAGGATTAATATTGTACGGGCACACAATGTCGTATTTTGTACAGTAAGAGACCCGGCGTTCCCTCTGTTCCATCAATTATTTTAATGAACCACGTACGACATCTATAGTAAAAAAAAAAAAACTGACACGATAACTAAGTCGAAGCTGACTGTGTGGCACATCCCCTGTACGAGCAAATCGCCACAACCCAAAGGTAGCTGTTACAAATGTCCGATGTCTCGTGATTTCATGGGACATCGGACATTCTGAAGAAAACGTCGTGAAAATGGGATTTTTTTTAGGCGACTCAATTTTTTAAACGTATTAGTACTGTATTTCTATTGTTTAAACAAATTGAAAGTCAATTTCAATTTTTCAAACTAATTAGTGTTGAATCTTGACGTTTTACACTAATTATTAGGGATTTCCTGCTGTTTAGACAAATTATAAGTGAACTTCGATTTTTCAAACGAATTATTAATTATTTCTCTCATTTAAACAAATTGGTAGTGAATTTTGATTTTATTTTCACTAATTATTAGTGATTTTCTGTATTTTAAACAAGTTAGTGGTGAATTTCGATTTTTTACATAAAATATTGGCGTTTGTCATTTGATTAAATGAATTACTAGTGAATTTCGATTTCTCAAACGAATTATTACGGAATTTCTCATATTATTTAAATTAATTATACATGAATTTATATTATTTAAACAAATTGGGAATGCATTTCTATTGAATAATCCAAATAGAAGTAGTATAACAACTAACGTCGCGGCTGACGTACACGCGTGAACGCTTGCTGGCTCGATAGACCGATCGATAATCTTGGCGCATGGGTGGCAACACAAGTTAGCCGTAACGTCGTGGGACATCGGACGGGTCTACAGACTGTTGGAGAAAACAGTCTTGTCGGCGCGACACTATCATATCTCGACAACGCCTAAACGAAAGTTAATGAATCGGGGCTCGTTTGAAAGCTCGGATCCCATTTATATTATGAAAGCGACCTTGTTTTCTCTATTAATGTAGAAAATTTATCGCGAAAAAAGCACGCAAACACTGAGATTACCCGACATTGGCGTAATATATTTGGTAACGTTCGACGCTTTTTCTCATCTTATATCTTTAAAAATAACTTGGCGTCGAGGCGCTACCGCGTCTCTTGAGATAGGGCTCGATGCGTTTTCTCATCTTAAATCTCTTAAAGCAACTTGGCATCGAGGCGCTACCGCGTCTCTTGACGTTAGGTATATTTACATGCCTCGGGTAAGTCAACTCGAGCAAGGCGAGGCTCAACAGCGGCCATAGCGGCATTTACTATTTTTCCGCTAGACTAATACAGCCTAGCAAACCTGGTGCATAATTCTCTTCCGCGGTTCAGCACGCGCTCGACGATGCGCATATCCGCACAGGCACACGCGCACGGGCACGCAATAATTTATCGATCAATTGTAATCGGAACGCTCATACGGTAATTTCGTAATTTCGTAAACTTATTGTGTGATTAAAGGAGCTTATGGAATCAGGGTCAAGTCGTGCTTCGCCTTTAACAAGAAGAACAGCAGTGTCCACCTGATCGACGATAAAGGGTGAGTTTTTTTTATTCAATAAATAATGGTCTCAGTCTAGCAATGATGATTAACCCTTTCAGACAATCAATAGCGCAATAAATTGAATTACAATTCCACGAATAGTGTTCTTCAATTATCATTTTTTTTCTCTCTTTACCGGTAGAAATACCCAGAAGATTACAATCACTTCGGTGAATCAGAATTACCAGCAAATATTGATTTCTCGCTGCATTTCTGTGGCACATTCCCTCAAATGTAACCCTAGCAGACTCGGTCATTCATTTGGGACACATTCAGATACTATATTACGCATTTCGGTGAAAGAGAAACCCGATGACCCAAAGTTGGTCTCGAACCCGAGACCTTACGCACTTTAGCATAGAACCCTTTCTTTAACATCGTTTATTTATAAAGGCACTTGGCTTTTAAATATATAGTAGCCATGACCGCGCGCTTCGAGCGCGAACCCCCAATCTTTTTGATATTATCACTCCTATATGCTTTTTTTACATTCACTCCTATATGCTATGAATTCCGAAATCTCGAAAATATAATATATGGGAGCGATTTCGGATTTTCGAAATCGACTCCGATATGCTATATGAGATTTAGGTTATTCGAAATGCACTTCTATATGCTATGAAAGCCGAAATCTTGACAATATAGAGTTTGGAAGTGATTTAGGATTTTCGAAATACATTCCGCTATGCTATATGGGATTTAGGATTTCCGAAATCCTAAATGGTAATATGCTATGAAAGCCGAAATCTTGATAATATAGCGCAGGGGAGACCGGGGACAAAAGTAACACGGGTCAATTATAACAAGCGGCTACGCAATGTGACAAGCGGCTGCGCAATGTGAGCAACCTTATAAACATCACACATTATGAGGTGACGTTTATAATGTTGCTCACTTCATATTCGACGCGTCCGATCATTCGCAGCGTTGCGCAGCCACTCGTTACAATTGACCCGTGTTACTTTTGTTCCCGGTCCTCGCTATGGAAGTGATTTAGGATTTCCGAAGCGCGCGGGGATAGTCGACGTTAGCGACTGATAGCTGACTAAGGGGCGGAATGATCTAGCCAACAATATTAAATTTTTTCTTTTTTATAATTATCCGTCTTATATTTATTCGGTTACGGTATGTCATGTCATATTATTGTTGGTGATATAACAGACCGTATTTGGCGCATAGTAAAACGCTTTTTTGTTGTTGCCTCTTAATATAGATAGATAGATAGATAGAAAGGTTTATTTCGTGTTCTGAGGCCGCAACCCCCTAAGAACACCGTGCCAGTACGAAATAAGCAACATAATAAAAACAAGAAAATAATAATAGAATAGAATAATACTAGAACAGAATAATAATAATAGAATACCAGAAAAGTAACAGAAGATAATAATAAAGGAATACAATAACAACGCACAAGGCAAAGATAAAAAGAAAGCTTAACCCATCCCCTCACGTAACAGGGCCATATAGGCCCGTTTAAACAGCCCGACAGAGCCAAGCCGCCTGATCTCCGGCGGAATAGAATTCCACAACCGAGCAGCGAAGGCCACGAAGGACCTCCGCAACCCCTCAGTCCGGCAAAAAGGCACCACGCAGTCGATACTGAGCGCCGGTCTCCGCAAGCTCCGATCGAGGACGCGAACCGGCAGACCAATCCTCTCAAACAGATAGCCCGGCCGGCCGTCCGCACGCACCGCGAACACGAACGAAGCAAGAAGAAGCTTCCGACGGTCGACGATCCTGAGCCACCCCAGGCGAGCCAAGTAAGGCGTGATGTGCTC
>JAPYZC010003321.1:0-12298 GCA_030522665.1 Ichneumoninae sp. A BG-2022a | reverse complement strand
CCTTTAGTATACATGATTTTTTTCAGATTTTTACACCATCAAGAAGTACTTGCAATTTTCTCTTATTGTTGTCGAACTTATGCGAAGTCCGCGCGCAGCAAGATTCCCTCAAACCATATGAGAGTGTTTTGAGAGTGTGTAGTGGTTTTGTACTTTATTATTAAGTAGATTGGTAAAAGGGGTTATATATAAATGGGCAAAAGAAGTGAAAATAACTCAGTCCATACATCATTTATGTGCTAATCCAGGTGGGTCATATTCACCACTTTTACCTTGTATCTATTTATTTTGTTTGTTTTTTTTTTTTTTTTGCTTACCTTTTCCGAATCCGTGTCCGAGTATAAACGACCGGGCCGATATTCCGGGGGCAAATACGCCCTTGCAGTTTCCGGCGATGCAAGCCGTAATGTCACTCTACCACGTGGCGTCAGTTCCAGGGTGTGAGGAGTCACCACCGGACCCATCCCCGAACCGCCCACCACTCCCCCATCTGCAACAAATGGAACGACACGTTTTAATTACGACACAATTGAAAACGCTCGTTCGATCCTCGTTACTCCACTATACGAATAATAACGCAGAATAACATTCCCTCTACATGATCATCTGATGTTGCAAACTGATGGAACGCACGAGTTTTCTGTTTTTATACGAGATTAAAATGTTTACACTATTTATTTGTTTTACGCAATCAGCAAGATTAAAAATATTATATCGCATACGAACGGTATTCAGTGGTTTTGTTGACGTATAAGAAATTTTGTAGTTTTACCGGGGGCCTGGCAAGCTACCGTTCGCAGAAGCCATCGTTCCTTTGGTACGGACGATTTTTCTGAATTCCAGGGTGGTTCTTTTTTTTCATTTCTGTTCTGGCTACCGGAAAAATTACGGGCACGTTGACGCAAAGGCAAGAGGTCGACAATGAAAAGCGCCTGGGGGTGTCAGAGTCAGCTCAGTGAGCTTTAATACAGAGCAAAGTTGCAACAGCGGAAGTCGGAACTGCGGAAGTTACGAAGAGCACCGAAGACAGTATCGGAGCTTGTGGACCAGCGGAAAAAGTGATATCTCATGCACAGTACTGAACGCACGATATATTCTCTCAGCATCGACATTTATTCAGAAATCGACGTAATGCTAAAACGAAAAGTTCGGCGACACTGCACCCAGAAAAAAATTTATTTGACGACCACCGTTTATATGGTTTAAGTAAAATATTTATTTGACTTGAATAAATATTTATTTGACTTGAATAAATATTGATTTGATTTAAATAAATATTTATTTGATTTAAATAGGGTAAAAGTGGTGAATATGGCCCACCTCGATTAACACGTAAATCAATGATATATGGACCGGACCATATTCCCCACTTTTACCCTAAATATTTATTTAAATCAAATAAACGACGGTCGTCAAAAAAAAAATTTTCTGGGTGTACAGGTCGAAAGTTGCCGAACGCTTTGATGTCACCCCAAGAAAAGAGATTTATTAAAATCAAATAAATTTAGTCCTCCAAATTATGTTTATGAAGATAAAATAAATGTTTACTTAACCTTAACAAAACATTATCCTTATAGACACAAATAACAGCTATATTTTACTTTCAGTAAAAAAATTATTCGAAGTGACTATTTATTGATATGTACTTTCAAGTAAATGTTTATTCGATACAATGAAATCGAATGTATGAAAATATGATTTTACATAGATATTTATTCGCTCCATAGAAATCATATATTTGACATCAAGACAAACGCAGTTATTATCCGACAGCGCGTATTTCAGAGTCGACAACGCGTCAGACGTTTGGAAACATCTCTCGCTGATAGTACAAGACTATATTAATTTCCTACGGGGAATCGCTACATTGTGAGAGACAACTCACTGGTTTGTTTTTATGAAGCTTTGTTACTTCAGCTGTGTATCTTGATCGAATTATGGTTGTGGAATGAGTACTCGACCAACTTCGAGATGGGTTATGAGTATAACTAATGTTCGACGTGATTAGTGAAGTTGTTGGCTTATTTAATAATAAATCTGGATCTGTGTGCCTATTTAATATAATAAAACATTGCTTGTTGATGCTTCGTTGATAATAAAAATAACTTACATTCAACAAAAAATTCATTCATAAATCACATTATTCCCATACAATCAAAAGTGACAGGTCTGTCGCGAAATAAATAAAAAAAATTATTTGCCACAAATATCTGTTTATTAGATCTAAATAAACATGATTAAATAATAAGAATTATACTAGCAAACAAATAAATATATTAGAAATTAATAAACGCTGTATAAGGCTATGAAGCAAATAAACATTTTTCTTCGTCCTCAATAAATTTCCTTTGATTAAAATAAACTCTTTTCTTGGTGCAACGACAAAAAAGGCGCAACGCCTTAAGCAATAATGAATAACCGGCGGAGAGTCTTGTCCGTACTGCCCGTAATTATGGTAAATAAGCCGGTAATTTGCAGAAAAAAACCTTAAACCCGAAGCAGTCTCGGCGCCGACGCACCTGCGACCCATTTTCCCGATGCTTCTGAAAGTTGTTCGCTGCTTTATGACTAAGAAACCGCAGCCCTTGTTGAAGAACTACCCTTTCTTGCATTAAAGAAACTAAAGGGAATGGCGCTTTACGAAATCTTCAACGTTTAATTTTATTCTCATCATGAAATTCTTTCATAAAACAGTGGTCTTTTTTGTTGGAGCATCCGGAGATGCGGAGGCAAAGTGGAGGAGATTATACGACGAGTTTAGGAAATGTGCATTGAATGGACTTCTCGAAAGTAACGATGCCTTTCCGAGGGAGAGACCGCAGCCCGACTATCCCACTTGGAAGATAGTTGGCACGGTCTCGTCGAAGTACCCGCCCCCCCTTTTCGACTATTAATTTAAATAAGCTCGGCGAGAATCCATGGCCGGTGGCTGCTGACGTGGGCTGGAAAACGACGGGGCGAACAGGCCGTTTGCCTCTCGCATAAACCCACAGCTGTCGGGAACTGTTACTGGATCCTAAATCCTGGATAATTCGCCATTCCGGCGTTAATCTCGTGCGTGTCACGAGCATTAACAAGTATTATGAGCACTAAAAAGTACTCCGACGCGACGTTATAGAAAGCTTCACCGTCGGCCTCCACGGTAAAATCCGCAGACGTGTGACGCTACGTTTTTCACCACCACCGAGAAAGCTTGGGCCCGGGTAACAGGAGTGCCTCCGGACACGACAACGAAGGGTGGCCCAATTTCGGCATTCTCTACTGCAGCCTACATTTTTTAATCCCCGCCTCCGCTGGCTCGCCCTTTCAACGCCTCACCCGCCCCTTGAGAAATTCAAATATTTCTGTCGCCCCGCAGTACTCCCAGTTCGACGAAAAATTTAATCAAGAGGCTGCAGTGGGCGATGAAATTTTTGTTTCCATACCACAGTATGTGCAATACATACGTATATATATATATATATATACGTATTTTTTCTCGATATCGTACAAAGTAAACCAGTGTGCACTCGAGATCGAAACATATTTTTTAATCAACTAATACAGCAGACGAGCGAAGTAGCGCGATTTTTCAATCGAGCGCTTCGTCCGGTAGTGAAACCTCGTCGCCCCAGATCGTCGACAGGGTAAAAGTGGTGAATATGGCCCACCAAACAGTTTGGATATGTATCTCCTGCTGCCGTAGATAAATTCAACTTCCGTGGAATGAATCCGCAAAAAAACCCTTTAGGGGAGATCGGGGACGAAAGTAACATGGGTCAATTGTGACAAGCGGCTGCGCAATGTGCAACATTATAAACATCACCTTATGCGGTGATGTTTATTATGCGGTGATGTTGCTCACTTCATATCCAATGCGTCCGATCACGCGCAGCATTGTGCAGCCGCTTGTTACAACTGCCCGTGTTACTTTCGTTCCCGGTCTCCCCTACTAAGGCCTAGCAATTACATTTTTAAAGAATTTTTTTATCGCAACGTCGCGCCGTGATCCATTTCACTGGGTTTTTTTCACGCGCTTGGTAATATGGAATATAGGGATCGATTAATAATGAATTTTACCTACGAATGTCTCGGTAAGCTTCAGGCACTCAGAATTGAATTCAATTCAATTTTTCTAAGAACTTCAAGTCTTTATGGAAATTAAGTGAATTTCGCTATTATAGCGAGGTAAAAGGGTGGTCCATATTGCCGACCTGCGGTGTAGTACATCCACCCGAGGCATCGCTGTTTATCTGGCGGACAGTTCGTGGCTGCTGCATGGCGAAAAAGGGGCGGTTGAAGGGTGTGTGGGGCGGATTCGTTAGTTTTAGAAGACGGATTCTCTCCGGCGTCAACTGTCGTCCATCACCGACCCTGGATTCTTCCCTTTTCGCGTGGAACCGCTATACGTGCACACTGACACCGTACACGCCACGCGAAAGCAGGAATTTATGTACCTCCGGCTAGGAGGCTGGTAGCAATAGTGGTCAAGCTCGACGAACGGTCAGCCGAAGTCCAGCAACATCAGCCAGCTTTACTCTAAGCATTGCGCTAGCATGGGCTTTCCCCTATACCTTGTTCCCTTCCCTCATACACCTCTCTCTCCTCTCTTGTCTCGTTTGTTTGCCCGTCTGCCGCAACCTTCAAGCCTGGGACAGAACACGCAGTATAGCGACGGGAAAAGGAGAACACAACGGCACTACTCTACTCATCCTGAAGCAACTATACAAGAACCACGGAAACTAATTACACGGCAATCTGGTGCCTGCGATGCCCTTTTGGACCGTCCGTACAATGTACATCGTGTTCTCTGTAGTAAACTCACTACACGAACTATCCGATCGCTTCGGCCTCGTCTCGGCGTGTCCTGAACCGCTGAATAGCTTTGCATCTTTTATTGTCTGCTTGATCCGTATTGGAGGGACCATCGACGGAGCCCATGAAATTGGTTCCTTGCCGAAAGATTCTTGATTTTACATGGGTAGGGTGGAAGTGCTGAATACGGCCCACCCCGATTAGCACGTGAATGAATAATACATGGACCGGGCCACATTCCCCACTTTTACCCTACTTGAGCGTGTAGGATTATCTTGTGAGAGTTTCAGGTGTAAACAGTAAGGCGCAATGATCACAGGATTTTTTTATGTATCAAGAGGCATGGCGATAAGCCTTTTTCACAAGAAGCTTTGCCTTTTTTATTGTCTGCTTGATTCGTATTGGAGGGACCATCGATGGAGCCCATGAAATTGGTTCCTTACCGAAAGATTCTTGATTTTACATGGGTAGGGTGGACGTGCTGAATACGGTCCACCCTGATTAGGACGTGAATGAGTAATACTTCGACCGGGCTATATTCGCCACTTTTACCCCACTTATGCGTGTAGGATTATCTTGTGAGAGTTTCAGGTGTAGATAGTAAGGCGCGACGATCACAAGATTTTTTAATGGATCAAGATCATGGTGATAAGCTTTTTTGACAAGAAAACGGCCTTTACGGCGCTTCCGGGAGCAGAGCTGAGAGAGATTGAGTATTCGCAGTCTATCGTGGTGGATTTAACAGAATATCACATCAGAGTTCTCTTCGCCACACAAATCATATCGCCTTATCAGCACAAGCTCGATTTGCCCCGCTTTCTCTGGATGCTCGGGTTTTACTTTATTTCTTTTACGACGTGATATGGTTTTCAGATTAATGCAAGCAAGTTATCATAAAGCCGTTTTTTATGCGAACGTCTTGTCTATGAGCTTGTTTTCATGAACCGGGATTTCATGATCTACCGTTCTTTAACCAGGTGCAACGACGCGAGTTTATGTTAACTCAACGGGCTCAGGACGACGTGGAAAGATGAGGATGTGCAACCGGACATTGATGGATAGTCGTCCACTGCACTCTGTACATCTGCCACGTCGGTGAGTGAACATCGTACCTGCATTTATATACGACCTGTCTGTCCACCCTGACAAAAAAAACCTCGGTCCTATCCCCCAGGCTATAATTTCTCGAGTTTTCGAGAACGAATATACGTTTTCGTTTGTACGGGTTGTAAATAGAAAACATTGGTAGGGTAGGGTAAATAGAAAACATTCGTACGCATTCAGAGTTCCGTTACCTTCGGGCCGCTTGCAATTCCCCAAAAACTAAAAACACCCTTATGTAGAATAAAGCCTTTATTATTGTAACACCGCGAGCCCTCATGCATTACACGAAATAATGAGGTTATCATTATTTAGCCTAATAATTATTGCAAAATTTTGGTGTGTGCGTTTTTGATTACAACTGTAACCGTATCATAAGTATCGCGTAGATATTCTATTTAAGCATTGTTATTATCGCGTTTGTTTCTTTTCGGAATTGGTTTACGTCCAAATAAAGTATTCCTTTAAAATTGGTACAAACCGGTCGTCGATTTGTTGGATATGATTTTTTATTCAATGTTGATCGCGGCATTTAAAAAAACTCCAATAAAGTTATTGTGAAAGTGGGAACGTGGCGTAAAATTTCCAATATAACACGATGATCGACATTCTGAAATTAAATTCTTTCGTTCGGCGAAGGGTAACAAATGTCAATTTTATTCGAAGTCGTTGAATCGATGTTTCACGCAACGAAGGTGTATATATATTTTTCCCGCCGCCGGGACTCTCAGCAACAAGCTCGAGCGAATGCTCGGCGGAGACGCTTGAAATTCTCTTTTTCACCCGGGCACGCGGCTTCAACGTGCAGGATGGACGACGGCCGGAAGCTCGGGAGCCTGGCGGGTCTCTCCGACCCTCTCGGAACATACGAGTGTCGCGAAGAACGCGCGAGAGAAGAAAGCGGCGGGCCATTTCCCTCTGAGAAATAGACGCATGCTATTTCCAAAGAAGATGGACGGAGTGCGACCGTCAGTGCGAACTCACGCCTGGTCTAGCACAGTCCCATGAATGGAGGAGATCGCGAGGAAGCGATCGGTGAATGACACGGATGTTCGAGAAAACTCGTCGTCTCGCAGTTTCCGTCGCAAGCTCTGCCATTCCTCGAAACACGTCCTCGACATGTTTCTTTTTATCGAATTTTTTTATCTCGAATCTTCGCTCGCCCTTCTTTGCAGGCGATGCAAACACAAAGAAGAACCCTTGTGCGACATTTCGCGGAGCACCTTTTTTTTCATTAATTTTTCACTCGCGTTCTCGTGACTCTAATTTTCAGGATTCAGACTGGTATATATATATCACGGTGCTAATTGCAATGTAGGTCGCAGATTTATCGTTTGTTCAGTGAGATAAATGCGTTGTTGGAGACGGTGAGGAATTAAAAGGAAGTAATTACAGGAGAGAAAAGAGCTCAAGAGACGCGAGGGAGGCTTGAAAGGGCGACTCAGCACGGTCACGTACGGCTGCGCTGTAGAGTGCGATTAAATTTTTCGAGCCGAAAAAAGAAAGGGCTCGTAAGTATTCATTAGGTCGCGGGTGAGAGCCGAGACCCGCGACCGAGCCACCCCCGGTGTGCAGACACCCCTTCCCGGTCGTCCCGACTAAATGAGTGGCACCTCGTTAGAACGGTGATATTTTTAGGTGTGCGGTAATACGTCTACCGACCCCGACTCCGCCCGTCTGGCTGGTCAGACGTGAAACAAAAATTTTGCTTACACATCTGTAAATATCAATTTGTATTAGTCCGCACCAGGTCACTTCCCCTCCCCCCCATCTCCGTACAATACCAACAGGCAGAATTTTTTTTCGAAAATTGGATATGCAGAAAGTGGAACCTGGCGAATTGGAAATTACCAGCAGTTATTGCACCGACGCACCCTCCCCCCTCTCTTATTGTTCCCTGAATAAATGGGGCTTTTTAATAATTTATATATTAATATAACTAGCGGGTTTTTGTGGCTCGCGCGTATCGCGCCCATTTCTGGACGTAAACCCTTATTATTCTAAATACTTCAAAAGACGGGTTCAGTACTTGAATGGATGACCGCGGTCACCCATCCAAGTACTGCCCCCCCCCTCCCCCTTCGATTCTTGATACTGCGGCAACGGCGACAGCGGCGAAATCTTTTTATATTATAGAGAGATATAATGATATAATAATATAATATTATATTTATAAATAAATGATACTGTATAATTTATAAATTAATTATAATGAAATAATTTAATAATACTAAAATAATAATGATAATTGGTATCTCCGTGCAATACCAATCGACAGAAATTTTGTTCGAAAATCGGATATGCAGAAAGTGGAACCTGGCGAATTGGAAATTACCAGCTGTTATTGTACCGACGCTCCCTCCCCCCTCTCTTATTGCTCCCTGAATAAAAGGGGCTTCAATCCGAGCGAGCATGGGATTGATGACGCAGGTACTCGATTCTCGCAGAGGTTAAAAAAATTATAAAGGCTTCGTCGAACACGATCGTGATATCACCTTTGTAAGCGTGTGATACGAGAAAAAAAATAGGATTTTCCCTGACACCGTTGACACTCTCGTTCCCGTGGATTTTTTTAACGCCGGCTATGAAAAATAGGGGAGTTTCAGTTTCACCGCTGCATCTCGCGCATGCGATATACCTGTATTTACCGCACAGGTAATACTTTACTCTTGCCCGGGGCTCATGTGTGGCACAAGTAAAGTATATAGCCTGTCGGATAGCTCGTCTACGTGCAACCCCTGCCGGAAACTCGTGTAATCTCGGTTGTGCGAACGTGGCTACGCCCACACAAATTACCAGTGAAATCCCACTTAAAACGTTATTACAAATAACGAGAGTTCATAGTGACCCGGTAATAAAATATTATTCACCCTCGGGAGGAGAGGGTGGGATATATCGTTTAATTAATAACGTTTCATTACGACTGGTCGTTCGATGCGGTCGGAAATGGTAATTTCATTGCTCTGCATATTGTGCCCTGCACGCGTGCAATGTTTCAAAGAGACCTCGAACGTGGGGTTAAAGATAATAAAAAAAAATCTGTGAAATGTTTGAGGAACTGTATGGATGACCGAAAGTATCCACGTTGCAGAAGATTTTTGAGACAGTGGAACGGGAGGGGTGAAAAATCGCGAGACTAACTACCCTTGGCACGGGAGAGCTCACCACCGGATGTGGCGGTGTGCCAATAACTTTATCTCGATGTAAAATATATTTGGAAAAAGGGCTGCGAGTGATACGTTGCTACCGGCTGCGCAAATGGCGAAACTGTAATAAATACACTATAAGAAATGGGAGGTTACGACCATTCGGAAGGGATATCCCTCTCGACGAAGGTGCGTTTTATTTGGTTTTTTTTACTAGCGGTTGTCGTAACTCGGGTGCTTCGCGATCTCGGTTATGGAATTTAGAAACCGGAAATTTGTGTGACGGATAGAAATGGGAATAGAGCAGAAGGGAGCAAAACGGGGACCTCAACAAAAATAGCTATCGGGAACAAAACGGGCACCGTCTTAAGTTTCTTATACAGAATTTGTTTTAGTTTTCTGACGTTTCTTGCATAAGAAAAGTGCGGAAAATTAGTCAAATTGTTCATGAAAATATCGCGTGACTAAAATCAGAAGGGCGTATCTTTTGTGTGCAAGCGTACCACATACGCCCCTCTGATTTTAGTAACGCAATATATATATATATATATGTGACGAACAAATTGGAACTTAAAAAAAAATTGAGCCGAACTTTTTTTTCGACCACTTGTTGAGCAAATTCATTTTTTCGAAGAAATTTTGAGCAAATTATTATTTACAATTTTTGCAAGGTGCTTCTTTTTTGGGTGTATACAGTAAACAAGTTTCGTATTGTTACCGTGTTAATAAGTTACGTGGTCTGTAAGGCTTCCATCTATGTTTCCATCTACAACGATTGCCACTTTGTAAACTCCAACCTCGAATAGCATCACTTCGAAGTTGGAATACCTTCAGTTTTCAACCACTCGGTGGAATCGTTCCAGGAGCGTCGTGAACTTCATTATGCACAGTGACATCTTATGGCTTACAACTTTGTTGACGCTCACGTGCGACTGGAGTGGTTGCTTCTATTGTTTATTTAAAATAGTAGAGGAAACATGGCGAAAAACTACGTTAGAACTACGAATGGAAAGTCGTGGTGTGACGTTCACTGTAAACATAATTTGCATGAAATTTAATGTACCGGACTGGAAGTTTTTATGCAAAAAGTGGTATATTAAACTTAATGTACAATTGTGATGAAAAATTAATGTTCATTGTATTAAAAACATTGGAATTAGTTTGTATTTTATAATTTAATTTAATTTTACTAAGAAAGTACTTTAATTTAAATAATTTACTTTAATTGCAATGAAAAAGTACATTCATTTTTCATCATACTTGTATATTAGATTTAATTTACAATACGGTATATCAAATTTACAATTTTTTTTGTAGATAGGGCAATGGATTATATCGAAGCTTCACGACAATTCCCTGTTCCTCCAACCACACTACAGACCAAAGTACAGAAGTTCAAGGAAAATTAGTTGAAAGGAGTACAAACTTATAGTTGTGTAAAAATAGAAGCGAAGACTTGATAACTTCATTCCATACCCTTCATTAAAACTCGCCTTTGACTCTAATTCTAATAAAATTTTATCAGGGTGGTAATGGCGACAAATAAGTTGATTAGATAAAATTGTATTATTATAAACATTCTTTTACCGATGTTCCTTTATCTCTCCGTTATCTTGTGTTATTCTTGACAAAAAGACGTCGGCATATTCTTACAAATAATTTCAGACAAATTATAATTTTTAGACTTGGTGCCCGTTTTTTTCATGCTGACATGTTTCTAGACCGCAATCAGACGGTCCAACTTTTTCTTGTATTGCCATACTTTCGCTTCTTGCATAATTCGTATAATATGAGAATTAAAAAATAGCAATTTGACCTAGTCTTGGAATTGATAGATCGTTCTCGCTGAAAACTGTGTACCGCAAAATTTTGTGGCCGTGCGGTAAATCGAGTCGAAGAGCTCAAAGAGATTGCGTCGAAGTGAGCGCGGGTGCCACCGGGAATAACAGTGGGGTTGGTATCCCCGCGTATGCGAGAAAAATCACGCACGAGACGAGAAAATATGCGCCGTTTTCCATAGCGTACGTCGTGATATCTCGGCTGAACCCGATTCTCTGCCGTGAATGGGAGAAAACGTGTGCGCAGGTCTCTCGTGGCCGTTTGTAAACGCGGTGGCGAAGCAAAGCAAAGCTACGTACGCGTAGCGGCTCGTGCATTGTACGTTGTATACCAGTATGTGCCACAAACAGCACTCGCGTCGTACCTCGGGTCTCTGTGAACACAAGAACCTTCACCAAGAGGGAGAGAAAAAAAACAGGTGCGGGAGCAGAGAGAAAATAGATGGAGGTTGTTCGGTCTGGAACGACAGAAAAAATGTGTACCACCCCTGTCGTCGCAACAGCTAGACTGCAGCTCGGGCCTTTTTCTTTCATATAATCTTTCGTGTCTGGGCGACCCCGCAAATTCACGACGAGAATGCATTCTGCGCGGCTCACGTCTCTTTATCTTGCAGGAGTCGTCAATGCGATAACGTTTTTCAGCGATATTCACATTTTTCTCTTGTTTTGCTTTCTCGCATAAGAATCTATTTTTTTTAAACACAAGTTGAGAATTTATGGAACAAAGTCGTCGCCAGGGTCATTCGTATTTCACTTTCTTGTAATTTTTCGTGCAATTATAAATCTCTTTTTTTTTGCACAATTTCTTTAAGTGCAATTTCGTTAACTGTAAGACGAACTCCTTTTATTGGCCAACCGGTCGTGGCGCATCCAAACGTAATTAACGTCTGAGATGAAGTCCGCAGAAGCGGGCGGGGCGAGCACTGTCTCGATCGTGGACGAGAAGTGTTGCATCTTGCGTCACGGGTCATCGAGTTACGTAAGTCAGCAACGATAAGACGCGAAAGAGGGTGCCATTATCTCGCTGGTTTGGGACGAAGTGCTTGGTAGCAACAGCTAATTGTCGTTCATGAAGGGGGCTAAATTATCCGCTTCGTAAGGAAAAAGCTTATCTCAAATTAACCTCCGGCAAATGCTAATTCCATTCTTTCGGCTTTAGGGTAAAGTGGGTGAATATGAACCACCCTATGTGCACGTAAATCAATAAACCTGGTTTTTCTAAGTTTCTTTTATCTTCCTGGATATCTTGCTCGATGTCTCAACCCGATCGAAGATACCAAGGAAGACATCCAGCAAGACAATCCAGCGAGACATCCAGCAAGACATCCAGCGAGACATCCAGCGAGACATCCAGCGAGACATCCAGCGAGACATCCAGCGAGACATCCAGCGAGACATCCAGCGAGACATCCAGCGAGA
>JAPYZC010003320.1:0-21539 GCA_030522665.1 Ichneumoninae sp. A BG-2022a | reverse complement strand
TATTTTAAGGAGGGAGTCTCGCTGCGCGCTGACTTCGCATAAGTTCGACAACAATAAGAGAAAATTGCAAGTACTTCTTGATGGTGTAAAAATCTGAAACAAGTCAGGTATACTAAAGGTACTGAAAAGATTAATTTTGCATAATAATAATTGCCAAATGTTATTGACAAATTCATCAAAAAATTAATTGGTTAACAAATTACCCGGCAACAAAACTTTTTTTTATGAAAATGATTCGTTTATTTTTCTGAACACGTGTGAATTTTTTCAGATTTTTAAGTAATCGTTGATTTTTGTTCTATAAAAAAATATATATATAAAAAAAAGAACAATTTACCCGGCAACAAAACTTTTTTTCATGAAAATGATTCGTTTATTTTTCTCAATAGGTATGAATTTTTTCAGACTTTTAAGTAATCGTTGATTTTTGGTCTATTAAAAAAAAATCAACGATGACTTAAAAATCTAAAAAAATTCATACGTATTCAGAAAAATACACGAATCATTTTCATAAAAAAAAAAGTATGCAAAATTAATCTTCTCAGTACCTTTAGTATACATGATTTTTTTCAGATTTTTACACCATCAAGAAGTACTTGCATTTTTCTCTTATTGTTGTCGACCTTATGCGAAGTCAGCGCGCAGCAAGACTCCTTCCTTGAGTGTCTCCATCGATTCCCAAAAAAATTCAATATGAATAATCGTTAGTACTGACCCATTTGTGTATCATATTTCACAAAGACGCACCGACGCTTAAATGAAACCGAGCGTTGACCCAATTTTCGAACAAATTTAAAATCCAAAAAAACGCGTATGCATTTTTATGATCTTTACGAAACGCAGGCATATTTATCGCAAGAAAACAGCGAAGCTCGGCGGCAAGCGATTGCACTTGCCTGTGCTACAGTTGCCTTTTTTGGATTGTGTCACATCAGCAGTTCGATGTCTAGCTGTCTGGCGGACGCCGATGAATCGGCACTTGGAAAATTCAAGAAAGCGGCGAATAGGGTAAAAGTGGGGAATATGGCCCGGTCCATATATCATTGATTTACGTATTAATCGAGGTGGGCCATATTCACCACTTTTACCCTATGTGAAAAATAGAAAAGGCCTCTTGAAGGCAGATATGCCGCTGCTGTCTCAGATCTCGTTCGCCTCAGTGTCGGGGTGAACCGTCAGATGTGGAATGGCGCAAGGGAAAGGGAAAGGGCACAGACGAACGGGGAAGTTTTGTTATCTCAAGTTACGTCAGCACTCGTTATGATCGAAGTTTGCTGGCGGACGAGCTTGTCGAGGGTTCACGTTGGTATGGAGCAAGGCAGGAGTGTAGTGCAACATTGGGCAGACGGCAGCCTTTGCTCGTGTAACTTTCCGGAGAGGACCGAAGAAGTCTGCGAGGGGAGGAACTTGCCTTGTAGATTTCTTTCCCTTTCTCATGTGCCGCGGAGCAGGTTAGACGATTAGATAGAACGAGCGACAGACCGAGTTTCTGCGAATACGAAGATGCGATTGTGTGCCGCAGCCAACGCAAGCGTGGCGCTTGATTGCTTGCGCTCTGGGCTCTTTCGTATTAGTAATTACCAAATCTTAATAAAGTTCCGCGTAGTTTTAGTACACGGCGCCTTCGAATCGAGACAAAGAAGAGTACGAATCTGTTATGGGTTGGAAACTGAGCGAACTTTTCCTTTGGTAGGGGAGAGCGGGGCAAAACGGGGCAACGGGGCAAAACTAAATTTTCCAATCATTTTTGGATCGGACAAGGTGACAAAACTAGGCAGAAAACCCTGATGTATCCGAAAGGGCGAATTCGGGCATCCAAATATTATTGGAAAATGACGTTTTACCCAAAAACCCCGTGTTGCCCCGTTGCCCCATTTTGCCCCGCTCTACCCTAGATGTTTTTATAGCGCCTAGTTTTCTGAGTTACTTTCGAAGTCGAAGGTTTTGTCCAAATAGGGTAAAAGTGGTGAATATGGCCCACCTCGATTAACACGTAAATCAATGATGTATGTCTCGGGCCATGTTTCCCACTTTTACCCTAGATGACGATAAATGGCACCAAGATTGACTAAGCAGACTCCTCGACTAACTGAACTAATGTTGAAAAATTAATGAGTTTAACAACAAGTATCTTGAACGCTAATCAGTTTAAAGCATTTTTCGAATGAGAAAGTTTGTTGCACTTTTTGGGGATAAGTTAGAAACGAAACTTACGCTATGACATTATTAGTAATTACCAAATCTTCTAAAATTCCGTGTAATTTTAGTATACGCTGCTCTCGAAATGGTACACTGAGAAAAACTTACATAGTAAATAGTTCCCAGGGGGCGCGTCTATATTTTATAGTTACGACAATGACCAAAAATTATAGTTGTAACTATAATTATAGTTTAATCAATTGAATATATACTATCACAAACTATCTATATAGCGTCCCCCCTGGGAACTTTTCGTTATAGTAGTTCTCAGTGCCATTTATTTTTCTCTACACTGAGAAAAATAAATGGTTGGATTGAGCAAATACGCGGTGACGAACGTTCAAAGGTGTATTTTGTTGATCCAATAAAAATGTTTCTTTCTATTGACAAATTTTAAATAAATTGAAGCAAATAATCGTTTAACAGAACAATGCGTTATATGCACCAAACAAATAGCAGCTTTGAACGTATATCACCGCGACTTTTGGTACCAACAATTTTTTTCTCTCAGTGAACGATTCAATTCTGGGCACAAAACTGAGCAAACTTTTCCCTCGGAAAATATTTTTACAGTGCACAATTTTCCGCCTCACTTTCAAAGTTGAAGCTGCGATTAAGAATTCATCCGAACAGTTGACCCGACAGTCCCACGGTTGTCCAAGCGGGCTCCTCGGCTGACTAAGTTAACGGAGAAAGAGTAATAAGCTTAACTCTCATCTCGAACACTAATCAGTTAAAAACATTTTCCGAAAGATAAAGTTTTTTCAATCTCGAACAGTCCGAACCTACGTTTTTCTGAGATAAGCTCGGAACGTAACCCAATTGAAAACTATTGGAAAAAAAAAAGAAAAAAAAATAATGTGACGCGGAGATGTCAACGCATTCCGGCGAGTTCCGCCAATTAATATCAGCGAGTCAGTTCATCTTCTTCCGCTTCTCATCGCAGTCGGACCCGATGGGTTGGTTTTGGGATTGATCCACATTAAACCGGACACGTTCGGAGTCAATTTATGCAGAACTCTACTGTATAATGTAAATGTTTTGAATTCTCGCGCGTCAGTAAATTTACGTGCCAATCAGAGCGAATGGGAGACGAGGAGGTCGATGGAAACGGAATTTATGCATAAACGTCATACCGGACGACACGCGCTCGCGGTATTATTGCAATTATTATTATTATAACCGCGATGTTGCGCCGAATTTCGCGCGCAACAGATACGACCGGTGGAAACATTGAAGTGTCGACTAATATGGTCGGTGAAAACGGAGTGCTCGAATATCGTATGGGAAAATTGAGGGGAACCCGGAAACGCTTATGTCGCATTATGATGCGCTTCGGTACACGAGTGAACGAGTAAGAAAACCGAATTCTCGATTACACGGATAGGACGAGGTTGTTCATGAGCGTTATATCCTTGCGTGAATGCTCGGCTCCGCTCAAACTCGTAAATCCATGACAAGCAGACTAGGTAGCCCCACACCCCCTTCGAACCGCTTACCCCTTGACGCTGTGCGTCCGGGAAGCGCGTTCGACACGCATGCTAACGCTTCTATACAACCGTGAAATGCGAGATGATTAAGGGCGAGAGTGCAATTTACGGTGGCGCGACTCTCGGCCAAGCGAGCTGGCTTCACTGCTCGTGTAAATTGGGTGTGAGATATCAAGCGTAATACACAATCCGGTATTTTGATGGAAACGTGATACGCCAGTCTCTCGATGTATGGGCTGCTGCAAAAGTTGATTGCCACACCGACGGTCTTTGATATTGCGAACGGCTAAAAAATCTGGTGGCTACGTCGAAACACGATTGTTTTTTCTATACTCGATGGTAATTGGTGGGTGTAATTTTTTTGAACACCAAAACCAACTTCGTTTGGTGATTGAGCTACGAAGTATTTTTTTATAAAGTTCATTTTGTCACGCGGCGTAAATTAAATGTAGTTCCGAATGAACGTCATTTTAGAATGTAAATAAAAACGTCTACTGACCGTGTCTAAAAAACACCAAGAACTTGAGGCGCCTTCAATCGTACACGCGTTCATTCTTACGGAAATAAATCGTACACCGCAAAAAATGTTACATAAGTTCACGACTTCGTTCAAGTGTACACTGCAAATGTCTTACACTTGGCAGACGCTCGGAGTAAAAACTGTACACCGCCCGTTCCTTACGTCACACATTTTTTTGCCGCCTTTGTGGGGTAAGGAAAGAGCGGTGTAACCTTACGCATGTGGAGTATATTGGATCTGTAATATTTTAAAGTTGTACGGTCTGGCGACTGTTACAATGAAATGGTGTAAACTGACTAATGTGCAACATATTGAATACGCAAACTCACTAATGTGTAACATATTGAATACGTAAACTTACTAATGTGTAACATATTGAATACGTAAACTTATATTGAATACGTAAACTTACTAATGTGTAACATATTGAATACGTAAACTTACTAATGTGTAACATATTGAATACGTAAACTTACTAATGTGTAACATACTGAATACGTAAACTTTTCGTTGTATAAGGAAATTGTGGACTACATTTTTTGATCCGAGGATTGGGCAAGTGTAACACATTTGCGGTGTACACTTTAACGAAGTTGTGGAACGAGTGTACGATTGAAGCCGCCTCAAGGACTGTGCAAAAAAAAATACAAACATTTTTGTTTTTTTAGAAAAAATATACTATTCATTAAAAGCTAATCTGACGATCGAATATTTTTTTTCGATTACAATACCGTCTCTCTTTTGTACTACTACGATATTGTAGTGGTTGGCTTGCACGCCTCTGAACCAGAGCATCGATAGGTTGAAGGTCCAACTGCCGGTGCCGCAGTTTCGCAGGGGAAAAATATGGGCGTGACGAAGCTCCAGATGAGCCGTACACACGTCCCTGGTTAGTGTATGGGTGTGGGTGTTGCATCCACTGGCATACACGTAGTTGTGGTCGATGTTTACATTGTCGGCGAAACGTGACGTAGCTCCGGTACCGTGAAGCGAATTCACTGCATCTGTATTGGCATGGGTTTCCCATAGTTTGCCCGTGCCCTGGTGTAAATGCGATACAGTAGGGACAAGTCGGCTGCGACGGCAAAAAGGCGCCACTTGGAATACAAAAGGGTGTTGGTAAAATACTGAAAAGCCATAGCTGGGAAATAAAAAATAATAAAAAAACACTTTCTCTCTTTACATACTTCGTATGCGACGGGACAACAACAAAACCATCTCGGCAAAAATATGCATACAGCAATTTGTGATTTTCACCGGATTTCGATGAGGAAAATATTGACAAATATTCCGACCGTATATTGGGCTCAGAAAAATGGTGTGTAGAAAACAGGCTTGTTGTTGGTAAACATTGAGGTTGCAACGGAATACTATAATTATTATTATTAGAATAGTATTTTATTTAAAAAAAAAGATAAGTCACCATTTTTTTGAAAGGTTCGTTTTTTTAAAATATGAACGAACCTTTGCAATCGATGCAAACGACATTTGTAGATTGTTCGATACATCGCAATCTCAGAACAGCAGTCTAAAATCCATTTTTACGGAAGTCGATAATATAGGGTGCTTTTCCACACCCTACACCCAGAAAAATAATTTATTTGTCTGGCGCCCCGCAAATAAATATTTACTTGGTTTAAATAAATATTTATTGGATTAAAATAAATATTTATTAAATTTCAATAAATATGTATTTTAAAAAATTAAATATTTATTTGAACGAAAGAAATATTTATTTGCCTGTGCCCGTCAAACAAATTTTCTTATCTGGGTATACGATATGATATTATACCATTTTAATTGGGTAATTAAATTAAATATCCACGAACGCAATAATATACAATTAGTGAAACAATTTAGGCCTTCAGAAAATACTTCCATTAAATTGACATTTGTAGATTATTCGATACATCGAAATTTCAAAACAACAGTGTAAAATCCATTTTTAAGTCCAGATTGTAGAGACGTGCTCTTCCAGCATGGGGTTGCCATATTCCCGAAATGGTGTCCCTAATTCACCGAATGTTACGGCCAAGCCGATTTACTCTTACACATTACTCGGTAAGTGGTCCTTCTCTTCCGAAACTGTAAACTGGCGTAATTCCAAGTTGGGTAGGTCCAAACCGCGCCCAATCTTGCCGCACTTCGGTTTGCTGCATTTCGGAGTTGTACACATACAGCTCTATGTGTTGGTGAGTTAGTCCAGTTTAGTGTAAAATTCCGCTACGCTACCAGTCACCAGAGATTTCACGTCGGAGTTTCGATCCTTCCGCGAGTTCCTGCGACTGCCTCGCTATATAAGTGCCTGAGAAAACAAACTCCCAATCACGACACGCATATCAACGAAGATAGCAATCACTCGACTCAGGATTGGTGTAATCAGCGATAATTTGACATTTACCCTCTCAGAATTATTCTGCCGAGTTAGCCGAACAGAAAGTGTATGCACGATATCGCATTATACAATGTTAATTGCCTAATAAATTAAATTGCATAATTAATGATTATGTACCGTGAGGGATCGTGAGAAATCGTGTTTGTCTCCCTTGTCCTAAAACTCCATCGTCCTAAAACTGCATATAAATATGCTATTTTGATCAAAGACCTTTGGTATTGAATTTGGTCAAAATCCATCGACGTAGTACGATTATATGGGATTTTGAGTTTTTTGAAAAATGACTAAAAATCGTCTAATTTGAGTAAACTTGGAGGTATGGATCTTAAATTTGAATTGACTAATACTGTACAATGTTTGGTATTAAATTTGGCGAAAATTGTTCTTAGTGTGGCAGCCCGCAAGTGACTGTTCTTGAACCAATGATATTTTTTTTCGTGGTGTGTAACAACCATCAACGCGATGAACATACGGACTCGGTGGCGATTTCCGCCGAGAGACAGTGGAGCATATACAGGACTACGTCGGTCAGGGGACAGTCCGATTACGCTAAAGAGGGCTCTGGACCCCGCCAGCTGGATGGCCAACACGGCATGTCGTCGAGAGGAAGCTCGGAAGCGACCGTGACACTCCGGGCTACTGTGTAGCTCCGCCGACCGGAAGATTCCCGGGTTCGGTGTGACACTAACGACTCCTCAAGTGCACGAACGAGTGCAGTACGTGTGCTCGACCACGCAAGGTGGATAACGAAAGAGAACGATGGAGAGGAAAAGGAAAATGTGGAGGGCAAGAAGAAGCCTCAGGCAAAGAAGTGGGAATCCTCACTTTTCCCGCCACTCATCGTCAATTTTTTTTCTCTCCTCATATCCTCCCAATTCTCCTTTCCTCACTTATCTTATCTCTCCTTTTCATTTATTTTCTCTGCCAGCCTCGAGTCCGAACATCCTGAAAGCGTCTCCGTCGAGTTCCGCAAAACCGTCGGTGCTGAGCGCCAGTTTCCTACCGTAAAATCCGTTAATTCGTGTGCCGGAGCTCGCACACCGGTGTCACCCCGACGACGTCTTGTAACCGGAGCCAACCTGCTTGGCGCGGTGGCTCCGGTGGCACCGGGGCAAAAAATTCCTTGGCTCATCTAGCCGAAAAAAAAGGCCGAGACTCACTAATTTCCTACCGAGCGCACGCCAGAACCGCACTCGAATCACCGCCACTCTCAGCTTCCCCTGGTAATTCTGACGCTCTTGCCGGTGGTGGTCTCTAATGATTAGGTGACCGAACGTACAGCCAGCGTGGAAACACAGTAATACGGGAAAGCCTATTAATTTGCGTGTGGGCAGGACAATGGGAAAATTGTATGAGCTACTATGTGAAAAACGTTGGACGGGTGATGGACAGAATATGCGCTCCATATTTCGATACATCGCTAGTTTAACCCAATTTTAACTGTCGACTATTCACTACCGAGAACTATTCGTGCCCGTTGAATCAAAAGCTGGCGCGTACATTGCTTTCGGCCGTGTTTCTTCTTTTCAAGTTTTTCTTATATTTTTATAATTTCAATTTTTTTTTCTTCCTTTGTTTACATCACGATCTGACGCGTAAAATTGCTTTCGGGCGTATTTCTGGTTTTCAAATGTTTCCTTCTATTTTTATAATTTCAATTTTTTTCTTCCGTTATTTGCAACATAATCTGGCGCGTAAAATTGCTTTCCAGCGTGTTTCTTCTTTTCAATTTTTTCCGTCTATTCTTATCATTTCGATTTTTTTTTCTTCCTTTGTTTACATCACGATCTGGCGCGTAAAATTGCTTTCAGGCGTATTTCTGATTTTCAAATGTTTCCTTCTATTTTTATAATTTCAATTTTTTTCTTCCGTTATTTGCATCATAATCTGGCGCGTAAAATTGCTTTCCAGCGTGTTTCTTCTTTTCAATTTTTTCCTTCTATTCTTATAATTTCGAATTTTTTTTCTTCCTTTGTTTACATCACGATCTGGCGCGTAAAATTGCTTTCGGGCGTATTTCTGGTTTTCAAATGTTTCCTTCTATTTTTAGAATTTCAATTTTTTTCTTCCTTTGTTTACAACACAATCTGGCGCGTAAAATTACTTTCGGGCGTATTTCTGGTTTTCAAATGTTTCCTTCTATTTTTATAATTTCAATTTTTTTCTTCTTTTATTTACAACATTTTTTTCACTCTTTTTTGTATGATTTCGCTTTTGTTTTACAGTCTTTCGCAATCATTCACATATCCCCGATTCCTTGGTTCGCCAACCTGTGCTGGCGCAGCTGTCTTAACCCACTGTATGGCATTCGTACGAGAACACACAGCAAACAAAGTTTGTACTTTTTATAACAACTGTCAACATTTTGTATTTGTTAATTTTCCGATCGCACCATTCGGCTCTATTTATTCAAACAAAAGTACGAACTAAAAATGTTTCTACATTCAAGCATGAACAAACAAATTTGTCACTTATATGACAAAATTATTTTTACGAAACTTCGTATTCCGATTTAGGGTAAAAGTGGTGAATATGGCGCACCTCGATTAACACGTAAATCAATGATCGTGACACGTAAATCACGGGCCATATTCCACATTTTTACCCTAACGAAATTATTTCACTGTGCATGAAGAAACTGCTGAAAACCTGTGACGTTAGGGTTAACCGGGGCTCGTCGGACAACGGCGCAAGTTGAAGCAGACGCAGTAAAAAGAACAGATTTCATGCAGATCTCTCAAGATTAATGATCATCGTATGCACTCCGATTCCATAGAGCACCTCACTCAATGCGTGAAATCTTTCCTTTTCGTTACGTATGTTCCAACTTACCCCGTGTTCGAACTAGACCCTACCTTGGTGGCGGCCGTTCGAATTCTCCGTTCACCGGCTAACTGGACAGAAAACCACCAAGATCATACAAGCCGGAATCTATCTAGACTCTCGGCCAATTTCTCCCGGAATCTTTGCCGGATTCTTTAAAAGACTCTCACCGAGAATCGCAGCCATAAAACTTTTTTTTCTACGCTGCAAAATACCCGGAAGTGATTTAGGGAAGAGTCTGAGAACAAATATGGGATAGTGGGTATATATAGATAGTTTTTGATAGTATATATTCAATTGGTTAAATTATAATTATTGTTGCAACCATGATTTTTTTTTGTCACTGTCATAACTATAAAATGTAAATGTTCTCCCTGGGAACTATTTTTTATGGTATAAAGTCAGTATTGTTTATGTTATTTTTTCTCAGTGTCGAAGAGGCGGGACAAGCTACGGTCTCGTGTAGAAAAAATAATAATATGTCAGAGACCATCAATTTCATACTCAAATTGATGGTCCTTTCCATATTATTGTTTTTTTTTCTATACGAGACCGCTGCTCGTCTCGCCTCTTTTGACAAAATAGTCTGTATCACATACACGACAGTCATGTATTAGAAATATATATCCGCGTGTTCACAAATTTTCTGTCTCCAACTACGACAATGACAAATCTGATTACCTCAACTCCTGAATCTGGTGTTCTTTGAAATATCGTACAATCGCGTATATCGTACTTTTTTTTTTAACTTGACGTCGAGAGCGTCTCTTGATATATCCGCGACCGAGCTTCAAAGCCCATAAGCAAATGTGAATGAGCCGTAGTGGAAGATTTCGTAGCTGACCAAGCCTAGGGGAGAGCGGGGCAAAATGGCACAGCGGGGTAAAACGGGATTACGAGACAAAACGCAATTTCCCAATAAGGTAAAAGTGGGCAATATGTCCCGGTCCATATAGAATTGATTTACGTGTCAATCGAGGTGGGCCATATTCACCACTTGTACCCTAATTTTCGGATGGTGACGATGGTTGTCCGTGGGGCAAAACGGGTTTGAAAATTCGGATGTATCGTTGGGACAAAATCATCAGAAGACTGTTGAAAAATTCGGTTTTACCCTCACTGTCCCGTTTTGCCCCGCTGTTCCATTTAGCCCCGCTCTCCCCCAAGTTTTTCTCAGAGAAGTGATTGACAGAACGCGATTACCATGTGACATAGAAAAATGCATGCGAGACGGAACTGCTCGTCGTATCTGCAATCCTGGTAAGTCAGGGCCGGAAGTGACAACGTTGATTGGGTAAACGCTTTATTGCCGTACTAACGAGGCGTTCCTGGCGCGACTGTGCCGTACGACCGCTTGGACAATCCCACATTGCAGTACCACTCTATGTCGTGGATTGCACGGTGCGCCGCATAAAGCACCGGCTTCACAGTCAGAGCGAAAGCCAGAAACGCTCGCCTCGATAGAGCCCTCAATGTACGTACACGTTTGCCCGAATAGGGTTCTCAGAAGCATGCGAAATTCCTGCGGATTCAAGCCGCGGGCGCGTATTCAACGAATTCGCGAGGTAACGAAAGGAGCGTCCAACGACCCACCCAAATAAATTCACTTTTTACGACAGATTTATGAGTGCTATTCTCTCGGCGTTACTCCCCCCCACTTGCCCCTTCCGAAGACTCGACGGGGGGGCCTCGTCGTACTCGTCTTCCACCACAGACGAGCCTACACCCATTTCGACCTTATAAATGATCCGATTCACTGAGTCCCAATCTTTCTTGCCCGCTTTCCATTCCCACGTCTCGTAATTTGCTATCTCACTAATCCTTCGTCACCGCGGAGACGGCTTACACTGATAAAAAATGCTGTTGAATCGACTAAGGATTCGGGTAGGGACGTTTGATTAAATGATTACTTGGTCGAAAAAAAAAATGTTAATATTTTGGCGGAATGATCGGAGAATATTTAGTTGAAGGTCCCTGCCCGAATCTTTGGTTGATTCAACCGTATTTTTTAAGTGTACCAACAAAATATTTATAGTTGAATGTCCCTACCCGAATCTTTGGTTGATTCAACCGTATTTTTTTTAAGTGTACCAACAAAATATTTAGTTGAACGTCCCTGCCCGAATCTTTGGTTGATTCAACCGTATTTTTTTTAAGTGTACCAACAAAATATTTAGTTGAACGTCCCTGCCCGAATCTTTGGTTGATTCAAGCGTATTTTTTTATCAGTGCATGCCTCGTAGATGACTGCAATATTAGACGGCATACAAGTGTACAATTAGCCACATAAGGATTGATCGCAAATATTCAACCAAAAGTTTAATTCGATACAAATTTCAGTACTTCTCGATATGCCGAAAATCTGAAAAAATTCAGCCGTATTAGTGATGTCAAGACCTTTGATTTTGCATAATAACAGTGCCAATAATGTATTAACCCATAAATTATTAGAACAATACATTGTTTAAAAAAATCAGACCATTTTGCTTCCTCATAGAGGAAGCTTTGTTTTATCTTATTTTACATGAATTCCTTGTTTTTTTTTTAAATTCAATATATGTTTAACTTGTGTACCGAATCTCGCTGGCTCAAACCGTTCTTAAGTTATAGCGATTTTAATATGCCTGAATTAATTCAACACTAAAACCCCACATTTTTATTTTTACTGTCGTTTTACAACATAGTTTCTTCTATGCCAAAGCAATATACAAATATACATATATATGTATTTACACAAATTACATTACGCCTATTTTGAGTGCAACCGTCATGAATGCGATCAATGTAGCGGCTTTATTAGCTCATTTCTTTTCTGCTCTTAATTTCAGAACTATCAAATAGTGCTATGGAATAAAAATCAAGATAATGCTGTGAAAGGAAAAATGTGATTAGTTTCGAAATCCTCGAACGATCCTCTCATTTTTCTTCCAATTTGGGACATCATGTATAATATAATGCGCGTATGCGGGCAAATTACGAAAGTATGGAAGTAAAGGGTGGCGAGAGTAGCGAACGTGTACGGATTACCATCAAGTTTCTCGCAAGGTGAACGAACGGCGAGCCTGTCCACTCTCACCTCATCCGGCAATGCGGTAGTGCGCACCGGAATCCAGGCAGTTTCGAGAGGAATGAGGCAATTAGAATGCAGACGAGAGCTGCGGAGCCTTTGTCAACGAGTCTCCTGCACTACGAGTAGCCGACACCCCTAAAGGTTCGATGTCTTAGTCATCGACAGGCTGATAATAAAAGCACTTCGAACAAATTTGATCGTGAATTTTATCAGCTTTAAATATATTTAAAGCTTTCGTGACGGAAACTGTTGGAAATCGTAAGAATGGGAGGGAAAAATTAAGATGTTGGATCGACCAGGCCGTGAATGATTTTCGCGGAATTCACTATTTTCAGGCTTAAGGAGAGGGTCTTGCTGCGCGCTGACTTCGCATAAGTTCGACAAGAATAAGAGAAAATTGCAAGTACTTCTTGATGGTGTAAAAATCTGAAACAAATCATGTATACTAAAGGTACTGAAAAGATTAATTTTGCATAATAATAATTGCCAAATGTTATTGACAAATTCATCAAATATTCGCGATTTTGAAATAAACCAATCTATACATTGTGAAAATTTCATAATAGTCACAGTACAAATGATTTCCACTGTGATTTGTGTATTATTATTTTGTACAGTAGCGGTGAATGCTCGAGCCATCGAACCCTGAAAATGAGATCAATCTTATAAGCTTCAAACATATTTAAAGCTTTCGTGGCGTAAACGATTGGAAATCGTAACAATGGAAGAAAAAGCAAACTATTTCGAGGCTAAAGTACAGCTCATCATTCATCATTCATCATCATCATGAAATACAGCTCATTATTTTCGATTTAATGTAGAAAATCAGAAAGGCTGAAACATTTTCTATGAATGCACGTCCCGAGTTTGAAAAGAACCAATTTGTACATTGTGAAAATTTCCATTCATAATACAAATGATTTCCACTGCGATCTGTATATTATTATTTTGTAAAGTAGCGATGAATGCACGAGCCGTCGAACCCTGAGATCGACCTTATAGTCTTCAACGAACGCCGGATTCACCAGTCACCCGTATTCCGGCTGTGCCAGCAGTCCCAGGAATTGTCAAGCTTCGCAGGCATGTGCCCTGACTCCTCCAGTTTCTTCCATACAATCTTTTCCTATTCATTATTGAACTCACCCTTATCCTCATCCCATCTTACCGCGCCATTTTTCCTGTCCTACTTTCCACCGCCGCATCCAGGCTGAAATGAATCTGCTAAATCAAAAGCGTCGTCCCAAGACATTTTCGTATGCTGCCTACACACTAATGAGCCAAACTCACACGGCTTCCGAAACCCGCGTTGTCAAGACCGGCTGCGGAAGACAGTGCGAGAAGAAGTATTGCGCCGAGCGCATGCGTCGACACGCCCGACGAATGATGCGTAGTGCCTTTGAGCTATTGCACATTAAGGCCGTATGAAAGATGTGCGAGAGAGACAGATGCATTTTTCGAATCAATGTCATTTAAAACAAGTTGACGTTTCTGATTAAACGAAAGCATCATCGAACGCGGTATTAAATTGTGCATCCGTTAATGCTTTGCTTTTACCCGAAAAGTCTACGGTCTCTGAATCGCATTCATTACAGATTTTGGTTACCGACTGAGTCCTTAAGATGATGCTGGAGCAGTTTTTATTTCCTTTTTAACCTGCTTTACCTGTTTTATCGACGGATCTAGACCATTTTTCAGTGCCGACTTAGCATTGTTAATATGGCACACATATGCGTAAAATCATGTAGGATTATGATATTGACACAAACGCTTAGCTGCGCAGTCGAATTTTGACTGAAAACTTACAAGGAATTGAGAAAACCGAATATTATAGTTTGCACGAACGTAGTGTCGAGATTGACGCACAAGTGGCACTGCATCGTGCCCTAAACTACATGAATGTAGACCCAGAATTTGGCGGTCACCCATTACTTGGATGGGTGACCGCCTAGCCGTGCGTAACTGGCGCATTGGAACCGTTGGGCGGTATTGATACGGTCCTGTAAGATTTGATGCATACGCGTCGCATAGTTACGACGAACAGTGAAAACTAAAAAATCACCTATTTTCGTCGGTAAAACAGGACGGCCCAGCAGCTCCTTAAGGTGCTTAAGGTGTGTAGTTCAGGACAAAACGGCACTGACTGGCATTGCAGCAAAGATATTTTTATACAGCTCCACCCACGACCCCCCTGTTATGATATAGAAGGAACTCGTTAGTAATATGAATGTAGGTTACTCAAGACGTAACAGCAAAAAGTCGGAATGTGTAATCTCGAAGGCACGTCTACTACGAACGAAGAATTTGGATTTCATTCCTTGAATGCAATTCATCAACACTGCCCGAAGTCTCGTCAATTTTCTCCCGGCTTGAGCCCGACATTCCAAATTCCCTAGAGACAAAAATGAATGTTCAGAAAGCGTATTGAGACCGTCAAATATACTCAGGACGTAACACCAAAAAATCAGAATGTGTAATCTCGAAGGCACGTCTACTACGAACGAAGAATTAAGGTTTCATTTATTAAATGTAATTCATGAACATTGCTTGAAGTCTCGCCGATTTTCTCCCGGCTTGAGCCTGACATTCCAAATTCCCTAGAGTCAAAAACGAATGTGCAGAAAGCGTACTCAGACCGTCAAAAATACTCAGGCCGTAACAACGAAAAATCAGAATGTGTAATCTTAAAAGCTTGTCTACTACGAACGAAGAATTTTGATTTCATTCCTCGAATGCAATTCATCAACACTGCCCGAAGTCTCGTCAATTTTCTCCCGGCTTGAGCCCGACATTCCAAATTCCCCAGAGTCAAAAATGAATGTGCAGAAAGCGTACTCAGACCGTCAAAAATTCTCAGGCCGTAACACCAAAAAATCTGAATGTGTAATCTTAAAAGCATGTCTACTACGAACGAAGAATTTTGATTTCATTCCTCGAATGCAATTCATCAACACTGCCCGAAGTCTCGTCGATTTTCTCCCGGCTTGAGCCCGACATTCCAGATTCCCCGGAGTCAAAAAGCGAATGTTCACAAAGCGTTTTACCACGGGCACGTTGCCGCATGCGTGGAAAGGAGGTCGTGAGAAACGCGAAGGGCGATCGCAAACCATCCGCTGAGGATCTCGTGAGCGGCCCCAGGGCTCTTGCGTTTATCCGCTTTCCCATTCCGTCCCTCGGAAATGCTTGATTCATTCGTGAGTTATTGGTGTGGGTTCGCGCACGTCCCAGTGGTCGTAGCGCCCCGGGTATGGCGACGCAAGTTCCTTCCGGACCGTTGCCATGGACCCCGCATACCTACGTACAGCACATATATCCGCGCACAGTTTACACCTACCGAGTGTCCTCGTAACTTTCCTTCTTTAAGCAGCATTTACGGGGTTACAACGTAAACTACTGCTAGCCGCTGCGTCGCACGGGGCAAAAAGCTCGACCGTTGTACTAGCGTTGCACTAGCGATAGTAGTATTCTCGAGTCAAACGTTAACGACATTACCTACTGTAAATAACTTTGTTCTACTTCCGTGCTCTTCGGCAACGAGAAAAAACGAGAGATAGAGGGTTTCGGCGCGAATGCCGCGGACATGAAATCCTCCTGCCTGATACACCTGTTCTGCATGCGTTCTTTACCGGCGTTCGGAACGTGAACTCCGGATCATCCAACTCACGGGGTAACGACATAACGATTTTTCTACTTCTGGAACTAAAAATCACAAGTGTTATAAAGCAATGAATAAGGTTTTTTTTTTTTAAAGAATTTCTAATCATTTTTTTTCCTCGTGAATTCCGAGATACATGAGCTTAAAATTGTGTCTATTAGCATGAGCTGTATGTGGAGCAGCGGGAATGGGAACATTTTTTTTTTTAATATGTAGTTCCAGACTTCTGGATTCGAATTTTTTTTCTGAGAGAACTTTACATCATTATTACGGACGCATTAAAAAAAATAAAATCGATCTACGCCCATAGATTTTGGAAGATATTAATACGAGTTGAAAGAGCTTCGAACCTGCGTATGAATAAATGTTTGGGCCTCATCCATTGCTATCAACATGCCTCCCAACACCCCCACCATTAAGAAACAGCGAACTATCACTTATTCTCTTAAAGAGGTTGGAGCGAGTGGTGTTCATTTTGCCTAAATTCGAGAAATTCGGGCACGAATTGCAAACACTTCCCAATGTTGTAAAAATCTGAAAAAATTCATAGTTATTATAGGCACTGAAACGATTCTTTTCGCATAATAATAATTTTTATATGTTATTAACAATGATTCGTTCATTTTTCGGAATACGTATGAATTTTTTCAGATTTTTATCTTTATTTTGATTTTTCTTGTTTTTTACATGGAAAAATGTGCAAAAGTTTTTTCTCTCGTTCAAAGTGCGGTAAGGCTAAATCTCTTATTTTGATTTGTTTTTTTCAATATGTTCTCTAAAATTCCATCATCGCATATTTAATGTCAATGTCAATTGGTGAAGTGATCAATGCACCGATCTTTCTGACTCGTGGATTCCCGGTGGTGCAAAAAAGACCAGCACCAGATTAAAAAACATGAAACAGCAAATTATGGTGTCCCGATTACATGGCGTAAGGTGATGCTTGCGCAATCTAGAAGTTTTAATGACTTCTTGCGACCAAGATAGTCAATTCACTCATTTCCGTTACGATTCCGATTCATCCTCCGTGTCATTTGGCTCTTTTCCTTCGTCCGGCAGCTCCGTGAAAAGCCTTCCATACTGCCGTATTTTCATCATAGGATTGCCGCAGCATCCCATTTCTGTTGAATGGCCGTTCCGTTCCACAAGTCAATTTGAATGAAACTCGAGAAACGATCTTATTTTTACAATGTAAAAGGTTTCTATCGATCGACCCCAATACACAATGCAATATCAGGGCTGGTATATTATGCCAGATAAAGTACATGTCCATCGGCGTGCGGCATACGCTTCATAGACTACAATATCGATACTGTCAAACCAGCCCCCCGCGAATATAGATTAAGTTGCTGGAATTGCAATTTTATCGTACACAAAATTACGTGCAAAAAATCACCAAACCTTAACAACACGGAAAATATTCGAGCGGCATTGAAGATGTCCTCAACATTTATTTATGATTCGATGATGCGTAGAAATGCCGAATTAACTATCGCCGTTCTATAGGGTAGAGCGGGGCAAAATGGGACAACGGGGCAAAACGGGATTTTTGAGCAAAACGGGATTTTTGGGCAAAACGGGGTTTTTGGGCAAAACGGGGTTTTTGAGCAAAACGTCATTTTCCAATAAATTTTGATGCCCGAATTCGCTCTATCGGATACATCAGGCTTTTCTGCTCAATTTTGCCACCTTGTCCGATCCAAAAATGTTTATGTACATAAAATTGGAGTATTCGTTAGGGGTGTTCTGAAGGCTTCTGTGTTCCTGTTTTTTAAATAATTAAATCTTCGAATCGTTACGTAGTCATAGGTAGGATTTAAAGGTAGTCGTTTGAACGAACACAAAGCTATCGACTTTTTCTTTGAAATTATTAGTTCTCCATATTTGTTGCAATCGCACTTTAATTTCCACAACCAGACAGTAAAATAATAATTTCGTAAAATCGGAAAACGAAGCTTTGTAAAAATAATTTTGTTAATTAAGTGACAACCTCGTTTGTTAAGGTTTGAATATACCAACCTGTCCTTTTATTTCCCGCGTTATTAACAATTTTAGTTTGTACTTTTATTCGTAAAACTAGAACCGAATGGTGAGATCGAAAAATTAGCAAATAAAAAATTGTGGACGTTTGTGGACAATAAATTATTGTAAAAAGTACAAACTTTTTTTACTGTGCAATGTGTAGCACAACACGTACGACTAGCATCAATATTGCACAGAGTTTATCAATGTTTTCTATTATTAATGTGGACCGAAGTGGAGATAATGGCCATGAATAGAAACCGCCATCCGGGCAGCCAATGAATTAGGGATTTCAATCGAGTTACAAGAATAACATTTTACTACAATGTGGTTTCGCTCAGTTAATGCATTGCAAGTGTAATCGAGTCGTTGAACATGGAAGTTTCGATCGATTTCAATCGGATTCTCAAAATACAGGTTCGGAGGATTAAATAATCGAAACATTATTTAATCCTCCGTCACCGACGCGATGTCGCGCTGCAACCTTGAAGTTCAAGAGCTTCGAGTACAATCCGTTATCGAACAGTGGTTGCTGCGTATTCGAATTAAGGGCTTTCGCCACAGTACATTTTTTATTTATTTTTTCCTGGTAGTTTATAGTGTCAAGAATATTCAGATAAATTTTCATGTCAAAATTCAACGAATTACGAAAGTTATGTGGAACCGTTATGTGGAAACTTTGATCGCTTTTTTCGCGAAACGTAATTTTCAAAATCGGTGTCCCTGATTTGCCTTTTCATATAAAAAGAAAGAATAAAAAATATTTTTTTAATGATTCAAAGTGTAAAAAAGGTTAAAAATGTATTTTTTCAAATGGGCGTCATTTTGCCAATTTTTTCCCCCTTTGCCAAGGACCGCGTTATATATCATGTATTAAAAAACAATAAAACATGTGTGTTTAAAATAAAATGACAAGTGGAAATCAGGGGCACTGGAAACGAACCTTCGAAATGAATTTTTTACGCCAAAACCAATAAAAAAACAGACATAATAATAGTGAAATTCAATGAAAAAAATCCTAAGTAGTCTTTAATATAGCCGGTTTCTACCCTAAAAAAATGAAATCGATAAAGCGTATATTTACCAAGAAAAAAATCACGAAATATGCGTGCGTTTTTACCCATATACTAAGCCGCTAAAAGCGTAGTGGTACATTAAAGCTGCATTAAGATCAGTACAGGTAGTGTGCATTTCAGAGAAATTCGTACGGAAAAGGCAGGTAAAGGGAAAAAGGTGAAAGACGTGAAAAGCCCTCGGCTACAGCATATGCATACGTGATGCACTTCCTAGTATACGATGTTTTGTATCCATCAAAGCGATTACATTCGAAGTCGTAAAAACGCTAGAAAAGCTATGGCTGGAAAAAGTCGGCGTATGTTAATTCCCTTAGGGAATCGTGAACACCCCTAAGGCTCGCTGCGACTCCGACGAGCCAGGGCTTTCATTCTCACTCAAATTAGCCGAAGACTCTCAGTGTAATTATTTCTTAATTAAAGAATTTCAAAGTGCCGCACTCACTGAAAAAGAATTGACTTGCCCATATACCTTTGTCCAATTTTACAATTGAGTATTCGCAGCGGACCCATCGGTATCCCATCTGAAGTCCCTACAGTGTGGTCATTTTTAGGTCAGCCAATTGTTCGCTCCGTTCGAAATATATTCGACTCCGAACGAACCTCTGGTTCAATACCTTTAGCGAAATTAAATTACAGGGCTGAAGCTAATTTTTTTTTTCACAAGTAAGAGATGATTCTTATCCGGCAGGTAGTGTAAACTTAGTCCTAATATTACAAAACTAATTAAAAAGTTTATGTAGAGTTTCATAAACGGCATAATTATTTCCATTCCTTCGATTTTTCGTTTCTTCAGATCGGCCTATTTTTTTTTTTTTTTTTTTTACACGTTTCACTTTGTTCTATCTGGAACGCATGTAAAATCTTTTCCAGCTTAGGAATAATTCCTAAACCGCTATCCTATGAGTATCCCATCTGTAATCCGTACAGTATGGTCATTTTTAGGTCAGCCAATAGTTCGCTTCGTTCGAAATATGTTCGAGTCTGAACGAACCTCTGGTTCAATACCTTTAGCGAAATTAAATTACAGGGCTGATGCTAAATTTTTTTTCACGACTAAGGGATGATTCTTATCCGACAGGTAATGCAAATTTAGTCTCAACATTACAAAACTAATTTTGAAGTTTATGTAGAGTTTCACGACCGTTATAATTTTTCCAATTCCTTCAATTTTTCGTTTCGTCAGATCGATTTTTTTAAAATAATTTTCACTGTTCTATCCGGCACGCATGTAAATTTTTTTCCAGCTCCCCTGACACAATATCGGGATGTTTCAATTGCGAATCGTGCTCAAGATTTTCCGAGTGGTTAAGCATCCTGTGAACCGTACTCGATGCGATATTCTCGGTAGCTGCGGCGACGAGGTCGCCCGACGGGCGCCTATATTCCAAAAAGCTGGGGTGATATGATATTTATGGTGGTACATTCGCGCTTATTTTGTTCTGAAGATTTAAGCATCGGTAACTGCTCACTCGCCTGTAACTGCATCGAATTCGAAGGACATTTTTGACAAATCAAGAACTGATTCTGATTCCTAACTGAAATTCAATTTGCACATATAATAATTTTTTTAACGTTATTCACAAGGCACCTACATGAATGCAATGAATACAAATTATTTCTATGTTGTTCAAATCGACACGACCCTGGGATTTGTAATACGGGGAACATTTGTAGAAAAACTTGTAGAAAGAAGGAGAGTCGTTCTACAAGTTCTCCCTTGTTTTCCACAGAACTGGGGAGAAACGACCTTATTTCTAGTATATGCTGAAGGGGCTGTGTATTCCCCTTCATCATACATCGCACCAAAATGGTCCCTCGTTCCAGTATACACACGAATGCTTAGAGGAACACTTGTCGATGGGGACTGTAGTGTTAGGGGGACGTAACATCTGTGACAACCTCTAAGTATTTGTGGGTATCTGAGTATAGGTCTGAGTGTTCAACCGTATCAACTTTATCGTTATGAACGTTTTTGAGTAAATCAATAGCAATTAACTTAGTTCAGTACTGGCAAATGCTTAGAGGAATACTTATCGATATCGTGGTCTTAGGAGGACGTAACATCTGTCAGAATCTGTAAATATTTGTGACTATCTGAGTACAGATTTGAGTGTTTAAGGTAGGTGTTTAAGGTAGTACTAGCGCAATGACTGACGCCGCCTAAGTTTGAGAGGAATAAAAAAGAATCACAAGCACTTCTCGATCGGATAAAAATCTGAAAAAATCAAGCATATGGAAGATGCTGATAAGATTGTTCGTCCATAATAATGATCCCAAAATGTTATCCGTTTC
>JAPYZC010003319.1:0-12302 GCA_030522665.1 Ichneumoninae sp. A BG-2022a | reverse complement strand
AAAAAAAGTTTTGTTGCCGGGTAATTTGTTAACGAATTAATTTTTTGATGAATTTGTTAATAACATTTTGCAATTATTATTATGCAAAATTAATCTTCTAAGTACCTTTAGTATCATGAAGTACTTGCAATTTTCTCTTGTTGTTGTCGAACTTATGCGAAGTCAGCGCGCAGCGAGACTCCCTCCTTAAGGCCACTTCCTCGGGATATCGCCAAACGGCCTTCGTATAAATTCGGCGAAGATCCTTGACTCCGGCGCATCTCGGGGAAATTAGACCGAGGGCATAGAAGAACTGGGGGCGCAGCGAAGAATAGAAAATTGCGAGAAAGTAAAAAGGACTCTTGATGCGAAGTCCCGGCTCGGTCGTGCCCTGACGGTCCGTGTGGTTTTGCGGCTGCACCACGCTCCGGTGGACGGTGTAACGATACGACGGACCGCGCCGAGTCAATCTCGTGGTCCACATACCGATGTGTATAATGCACTGTATTATGCGCGGATCGTACACGCGGCCACCGACGATACTAGGAGTCTACTCGCTGGATGCAGAAGAACCTTCTTTGTGCAATCCGATTTCCTGCTCGGCGGGCGCTACCGGGTTCTTGCCAGACGTGTTATTTTATGGACACTTGAAAATTGATATCGCCAAAAATAATTTCTTTTTTTCTTTCGTTTTCTCGTCGATCGGAGCTCATCGCGAAGAGCTTCCGGTTTTAGTCTCGGACGAGAATCGACATGCCGACATTTTTTGGGCATTAAATCGTCGTTTGATAAGGTTTAGGACCTTAGAAAAGCTTTAGATAATTTCGATAAATTTTGGAACATGTTATGTAATGGACACTGGAAATATTGCTAAGAACAATATTTTTTTTTATCGTTTTGTGGTCGATCGAATTTCATCATGAAGTGATTCAGGTTTTAGCCTCGGATGAGAACCGATGAGCGGACATTTTTTGGGCGTTAAATCGTCGTTTGATAAGGTTTAGGACCTTAGACAAGCTTTCGATAATTTCGATAAATTTTGGAACATATTATTTCATGGATACTTGAAATATTGCTAAGAACAATATTTTTCTAAATCGTTTTGTGGTCGATCGAATTTCATCATGAAGAGATTTCGGTTTTAGTCTCGGAAAAGAACCGACGAACGGACATTCGTCTAATAAAGTCCTAAAAAGGCTTTCAATTATTTCTATACATTTTGAAGCATCATTTTTATTTTGGCCACGAGTCTGCATGCCATTCCCGATTTCCTGCGCGCCGCGCAGTCATTTTGATGTAGTAAAGTATGCTCTTCGGTCAGTTATTTTTTTATTTTAATCGAACAGAAATGATCGAAGGTAAACGCTACATTTTATCGTTTTTGAAGTTAGATCCAATCTTCCTCATATTAAAACACGTAACTTTGAAATTACGTTTGAAAAAAACTAGACCGTCAAAAAATCTTTAAAAATGCCAACAATCAAAGCGTGTTTTTTTCTGCAGACCACATAAGTTTGATCAAGATTGAGCAGAAACGACTTTTTACGGATTATCCTTAAGAACCGGATATTTTTTGGGTGTTAAATCGTGATCCGATAAGGTCCGAAAAGGCTTTCGATTATTTCGATACATTTCCTAGCACCAATTTTTTTGCCGCAAACCACACCCGTGAGCGCTACGGGCAGTCGTCGTCGCTATTTAAAAATATTTTCTGTTGAAAGTTGAACCGTGCGTGCGCACATACGCGATCGGGCAAAGCCCATGGCGGGTGCGCGGACAGCGAGCCGGGCAGAGAGAGGATACGTGGACAGACAAGCCACGGGGCAGTCAGCTCGACGGACATGCTCGTAAACAAATCGGCCGCGTTTTATTGGAATGTCAAAGCTTAATATTGGTATTCCACGCGTCGACTCCCCAAAATATGTAGGCTCACGGGACGCATGCTAATGCTCTCCGCCGTCGCTCCTATACCCAGCCGCACGTCGAGGAGGGAGACTCGGCCGTCGATTCTCTGCGTGCGAGCGAGCAAACTCGCATCCGGTTTTCGGGCAGTTCGTCAGTTCGCAGTCGACGCATTTCGAGTTTCCACAGCGACGTCTCTCTTTTACAGATTCGAGACTCATTTTTTTATTTTAAAAAATTTTTTTATTTCTTTCACTTCCTTCGGGTTTCTGATGTTCATCGAGATAAGGTTCGATACTACGTTTTAGGTACCGACGTCGATAACGTCACTTTGTCATTGACATAACGGTAATTGTATCGACGGATATAAACATTTTTATTGGGTAAAAAAAATTTTATTTGCAAGAACCGTTTGAACGCAGTCGCAGTCGCTCGGGTGGCAAAAACTGCTTATATTTATCGGATGATTCTCAATGGCGCTCCTGTATACTATACCAGCACTTCCTTCATATACCGATGCCATGATACATCGCTGAAGTGGAAAAAGTACCCTTTGCACTGAGAGAAAGATATAATAAAAACTATTATTTTTATCGTAATAATTATAAAAAAATTCTTATAAATCCGGTACTTCCTGGGATAATTGGTGCGTTATTACCATGTGATATAGTTATATCTCTCAGACGCTATAGTCATATTTACTAGATTCTACTTCATGTTGCAATTATTGGTATTTTATGTACATCTTTATTTTTCATTTCGTTGGTATTTACCCCATTCCCTGACACATAGTTTTTTTTTTCCACTTCCGTCGGGTTTCTAATGTTTATCGAGACACCCAGAAAAATCATTTATTTAACTGCCAGCCTTTATTTGGTTTAAATAAAATATTTATTTGATTTAAATAAAATATTTATTTGATTTAAATAAATATTTATTTAATTTAAGTTACCATTTACTTAATTTAAGTTACCATTTACTTAATTTAAGTTACCATTTACTTAATTTGTCAAATAAATATTTTACTTAAACCAAATAAACGGTGTCCGTCAAATAAATGTTTTTTCTGGGTGGATACCCAAATTTCATACGCCTAGTTTTACGTACCGACATCGATACCGCCACTTTGTCACCGATACTCCGATAACTGTCTCAACGAATATAAAAATTGAAATTGATTCATAGAAAAAAATAAAAACAATTTGCATAAACCGTGTGAACGCACTGAAGTGGCAACATCGGCTACGGTCACCGATGCAACGGTAATTCTATCGACGGATATAAAAGTTGAAATTGACTAATAAAAAAAAAAAATGTTAAAAAATAAATTACAAAAACCGTGTGAACGCACTCGAGTGGCAACATCGGCAACGGGCAATTCTCGACAAGATTTATCGAAGGAATCTCAACGCCGCTCCTAGATACGGTTCCAGCTCCCGCTCTATAAACCGATGCTATGATACATCGCTGTAGTGAAACAGCACCCCGTGTATTTGCCCGTTCCCCGGCGCATCATTCGATTCTCTCGGTATTCCCGTTCTTTTTTGTCTTCCCGCGACGACGCGTCCCGATAGAAAAGATCCCTCGAAGTCCGGATGACCAGCGAGGCGAGAAACTCGGGCATTGCGAGCCGCCGCTCGCTCGGCGCTGCTACCACGCTCGGAGGAGAGTGAGCGATTGGCTATTTCACACCACATTGGACCCCTTTCCCTCCTCTGCCTCACTCCGCTTCGGCCGCGCGGCGCATTCATCCTATTTTATGCAACAATGCGATTTAACGCGGTCACCCGATTTCTTGCGTGCGGCCGAGTCGACTCTTCACCCTTGCCCATTTTTCTTTTCCTCATTTTTATTCGTATTCACCGTCGCTGCCCGTCGGTCCGCTCCGACCGTCGAGACTGTTATGCTCATTATTTAGAAATGATTTTTAAAAAAATATAGCGACAAGGCGTTTTAGTGCACCGATAAAAAAGTACAGTTGAATCAACTAAGATTCGGGCAGGGACGTTCAAATAAATATTTAGTCCGTCGAACAAAATATTTTAGTGCCTCAAAAATATTTTAGTACCTCAAAAATATTTTAGTACCTCAAAAATGTTTTAGTTCCTCAAAAATATTTTAGTGCATCGGTGCACTAAATATTATATCGGTGTGGCAAAAGCGAATACGCTAATGCTCATCGATCCCAGCGATCAGCTGTTTGACCCACATTTAATACTCATTGAGATTCTTCGCCAGCGCGACAGCGAGAGAAGGCGATAAAGGTTTCCTCCCTTCGCCGCTCCCCGGGGAATCCCCCCTCGCCCCGCAAAATGTCACGGTTCGAGCCCCCCGGCTCGGAGAATGAAAATTCTCCGAGCTCCGTAACTCTGTCCTACGAACGATTCTATAATTTTTTTCTTTTTTTCGGTCATAAAAAAATTCACAAACGCCAAATACGAGTTAAGGTAAAGGTCCTCGTCACCGAACACGTACAGAAAAAAATGTATTTGCCGGCCACCTTTTATTTGGTTTAAGTAAAATATCGATTTGATTGAAATAAACATTTATTTAATTTAAGTATCTATTTACTTAATTTAAATACATATTTATTTAAATCAAATAAACGGTGGCCGGCAAAAAAAAATGTTGTCTGGATGCACGTCCCAGTTGCCGGACAAATCGTGCGCGCAAGAGAGTCGGAAATTCGATTTTTCATGCGAGTCCGGGGACAGCACTGTAAAAAAAATTCTTATGAAACTTAATGTACTGGTAGTGGAAGTTTTATACAAATTTAATATACCAGTTTATATTAAATTTCGTGTACAATCGTGATGAAAAATTAACATACAGTCTATTAAAAACTTTACAAATACTTTACTTCCAACGATTTACATTAATTTTACTATAAAAATACTTCAGATTCAATAATTTACTTTAATTTCACTGTAAAAGTTAATTCATTTTTCATCCCAATCATACCTTAAATTTAATCAATTTCTAGATAAAACTTCCAATCCGATGCATTAAATTTACCATTTTTTAACAGTATCTCTTAGGTCTGCGCTGGTCTTTTAACTTACTAATTAAGTAAAAAAAAAAAAAAAAAAAAAATTAGTTTCATCCGCCCACGTACCGATTTTATTCGCGACAAATTCGTCGGCGAACAACAAATCCGTTGCGCCTCAGTGGCCAAATTCCATTGTCCTCTCCCCGGCTGATTAATATATTAAAGGGTGCTCGGGTGGCGGCGCGGGCCGAGTGGCGATGCACGTAGGAAACATCGGTGGGGCGTGTGCGTGCGGCACCGGATAACCAAATTTTCGTAACCCGATCCCGTATGGTAATGCGGAGCGGCGCGACCCGCGGAGCGAGGGAAGCTTTCCGTCACCGGTTCTCGCCCTGCCTCGCCCGGAGCAGGTCGGGGGAGGTTCTCGTCTCTCGTCCACGCCCGACGAAACAATATTTAACCCGCACACCCGACACTGGGCGTATTGTTATTTTAAATAGGCTCAATTCGATTTTAAAGTTCGCCGAATGCCTCGACAGGGAGAGCTCCGGAGCTTTCCGATTCTCTTCCGCAGCGAGCCGGGCGACGGAGCGCTCCGGTCCGAGCCCGGAGCAGGAACGGGGGTGCAATTTGATTGCTCCGTCGATAGGGTCTAGCCCCGTTATTTCGCATCCTAGCGGGAATCCCCCTTCCTCTTCACGCTCCCGAAATACCCGCTATTTTCCGACTTTGAACGTCTCGCAAGACTCGCGTTCTGCAGCATGTGTCGCATTAGTTTCATGTGTGTGTGTGTGTGGATTGGTAGCGGAGAGCCCGAGGCTAAGTTTATCGAGCGCCGGAGGCCGAAGACGCGTGGCCTCGTGTATGGTGGTTGATTGGCCGCAAAAAGGGGGCGAAAACGCGCCCGGGCGACGAGGCCAAGGGCCCAGGACGGAAGGGTCGCGTTTGATCGAGCGGGATCGGAAGATGGAAGGATGCGAGTCTATGTTGGGTATGTGTGTGTGTGTGTGTACAGCGGTGGTAAACTCTCGGGCTCCGGTAAATAGAGTCTAATCAACTGGCGCGGGAGCCAGTCGAACGATCGGCCAGATTTTCTCCGCAAATCGCGTTCCCATTGTATCCGATGCTCCCAGGGAATCCGGCTGATTCCTCACGCCAGTGTCCTCGTAGTGTGCGCGTTTGTTCGTTGGTAGCAAATTTTATTCTTCCAGATGTCGGGCTGACGTCGGTGGAGATAACGAACACTAATGGAAATCTTGAAGCGTTACGTTGAGGCCTCGTCAGGGCCTGACGTAACGCTCCGAAGTTTTTAGCGGGCAACAACTGGGGCTAAATTTATCAATGACAAAATGATAATACAACGCTGACGGTGGAAAACATTTCTTCACGTGTCGGTGAGAGAATAAGAAACTTGGAGCGTTACATCGCGGCTTGACGAGACCTCTTCAAGGCCTGATGTAACGCTTCAAAATGTTTACCGGGCAAAAATCGGGACTGAATTTGTCAATGACAAATCGGTAATGCAACGCTGACGGTGGAAAACATTTCTTCACGTGTCGGCGAGAGGATGAGAAACTTGGAGCATTACATCGCGGGCTGAAGAGGCCTCGTCAGGGCGTGATGTAATGCTCCGAAATGTTTACCGGACAAAAACCTGGACTGAGGTTGTCAATGACAAATCGGTGTTGCACGTTAGCGGTAAAAAACATTTCTTCACGTATGTGTGAGAGAATGAGAAACTTGGAGCGTTACATCGCGGCTTGACGAGACCTCTTCAAGGCCTGATGTAACGCTTCGAAATGTTTACCGGGCAAAAACCGGGACTGAGTTTGTCAATGACAAATGGGTGTTGCACATTAGCGGTGAAAAACGTTAATTCACGTATGTGTGAGAGAATGAGAAACTTGGAGCGTTACATCGCGGCTTGTTGAGACCTCTTCAAGGCCTGATGTAATTGTCCGAAATGTTTACCGGGCACAAACCTGGACTGGGTTTGTCAACGACAAATCGGTATTGCACGCCGGCGATGGAAAACATTTCTTCACGTACCCGAGTACAAATTTTCAAGCGTTACATCGGGTCCTGATAAGACCTTACCGGGCCCTTACCAAGTCTTCTCAGGAATTTATCCGGACCCAATGTAACGCACGAAAGTTTCTACTCGGGTATTATCCTGTGAGAGAATTAGAAGCTTAGAGCGTTACATCGGGCCCTGACGAGACCTCGTCAGGGCCCGATGTAACGCGCGAAATGTTTACCGGGCAACATCCGGGGCTGAGTTTCTCAATGGCAGGTCGGCACTGCAACGCCGGCGGTGGAACATTTCTTCACGTATCCGCGAGAGAATGAGAAATGTCGGAGGAGTCACCGAGAGAGACGTGTCAGTGACTTCCTCGGGTAATTCTCGGAAGAATTTGCAGGTACTGCAAGTGCGAACTCCGTGTGACTCGTCTATTCGAGCGTGAGGCTCGAGACACGCTTGTATTCTTTTTTTTTGTCCAGACGAGAGAACGCGTCGGAGTCCGAGTGTTCGCTTTTACCGGCAGAGGAGCTGCGGTAAATCTGCGCTCCTCGCACTGCGCCGGATTGAAACGCGACGCGGAACCGGGAGTTCGCGAATCGACAGCTCGATTGTTCGTCTCTGACCGCTGCACGCTCGAAACGTGTGTCCGTACTCTATATATAAACGTTATACGAGGAAACACGCGGCATTCCAATTAGACGGCTCTCAACGCTCCACCGTAAGCTGCGAATTGATTCGCGAACGGCGAACTCGTACCGTCGAATCTCTCTCCGATTTGCACGTCACTATCGGCGTCATGTGCACGTTGCAGGCGGCAGCCGGCGCACAGATGCGTCGAGACTGGACGGGGATCGCCGCTACCGTTTTGGCATCGCCGGATTAGCTCTTCCGCCTAATCCCAGGCTAATCGGCCGTCGTCCCGCGATTGTCGTTCAGTATATCGATCGATATCGATCTAACGATTTGATTCGTATATTGGACCATTAATTACTCCTAAAGTATTAACTAGAACACAGTATCGTGGAACATAAAACGTCCCTTAAGGTGATGTGAAACTAGGTTTCTGTCGCTTTCTCTCTCGTTCCACCGTAAGACCGAATGACCTCATCCAGAAGAAAAATTTTATTGATTTAAATAAATATTTATTTCATTTAAGTAACTATTTACTTAACTTAAATACATATATATATTTCATTTAAATACATATTTATTTCATTTAACTAACTATTTACATAATTTAAATGAATATTTATTTCAATCAAATAAATATTTTACTTGAGCCAAATAAACGGTGACCGTGAAATACATTTTGTTTCTGGGTGCTTAGTCATCACCTTAACGAACCTCATCATCGTGGAACAGGAAATTATTAACGGAGGATAGAAAAAAGTAGTCATATTGGGTGGATAAATAATTTTATAAAATTGATCGATTAGATTCGTATATTGTACCATTAATTGTTTCTGAAGTATTATTTACAGCAAATAAATCGAAAATAAATCGTCCTTTAACGAGATACATCATCGTGGAGCCCGAAATAATTGAGGGAGGATAGAAAAAAAGTAAAGTCATATTGGGGTGGTTAAATATTCGTATCACATCGATCGATTTGATTCGCATATCGTACCATGAATTACGTCCAAAGTATTATCTACAGCAAATAGTATCGTAGAACATAAAGCGTCCCTTAACGAGACCCATCATCGTGGAGCGGGAGATGAATAACGGAGGACGGAAAGAAAGTGGAGAAGACACCCCCGCGTCGACAAGGCCGAAACGATGTTACAAGGGGACGGAGCCAACATCATTTTTTTTTTCTTTTTCATTCTTCGGCTCGAGGAATAATTAAGTGAGTTTCACGCGAGGGGTGGCTGGCCCAGATAGGAGAACCGAGGCTCCGGACCGCTTGTCTTCCGACGGAAAACAAGTGAACAGAGAGGCGTTCCTCTATCTATCAGAGAGAAGTGAAAAAAAAGAAATTACACCAATATCTGCCAGCTACCGTCTGCGAAACGAGACATCGGTGCGTGCCCAAAAAACGACTAATCTTCCGGCGACGACAGGCATAATTGAAGAAAAAAAGAAAAAAAAACCTAATTATAATAGAGCAAGCCTCGCGATACTCCCGGAGTTGCTGGCGAAGGGCAGGACGAGGGGAGTTCCGCAGGGCTCGCGAAAGTAAAAAAAGAACCGAAGGGAGGAAGAGAGACGAGACGAAAGGGGACTCGCTCGTTATCCGTAGGGAAACTCGCTTATGGAGAACGTCATGGAGAAAAAAAAACCGGCGCGGGGTCGTTTACGTTCGGTGCATCACATTTTCCTTTTTTTTTTCGTGGATGTCTACGTTACGTTACTCGGTCCGGCTGGTGCAACGGAACATCGATCGCGCCACCTTGCACCCGCGGTCGAGTGAAAGAGGAAAAAAAGATAGATGGAAGCGGGCAAGGGTGGGGACGAGCCGACCCCATCTCACCCCCAACCCTGACGAATCACGCGGTCTGTACGTGCGCACGTTTCCCGTCCGCAAAGTGAATTATCTACTCGTGGCTCTATGACTGTAGCTGGATGCACGGAGTTCTCTCTCCGCGATACAAAAAAAAGACAGTCCGATGGCAAGCGCTATTTGCTTTTTACATCTTAAGGGAATACGTCACGCAGCGACTTTTCTATTTTGGAAGTATAAAAAATCACATGTGTTATAAAGCAGTGAATGAGACGTTTTTTAAAAGAATTTCTAATAATTTTTTATCCACATGGATTCCGAGATATATGAGCTTTTAACGTTGTGTCAATTAGCATGAGCCGTGTATTTTGCCGAGTGATAAACAACATTCTCTTTAAAAAATATATATTCCCAAACTACTTTACTATAATTTTGTTTTCTAAGATAATATTACACCATTATTAGTGACACATTAAAAAAATAAAATCGGGCTGTGCCCATAGATTTTCGGAGATATTATGAGCTGAAGGAACTTCGAGCCTGTATGTAAATTGAGATCTCGGCCACTTCAGCAACATAGGCGAATGCACGGAACTCTCTCCGCGATACAAAAAAAAAAAAAAAAATCTGACTTTTATACTTTTGTAGCTAAAAATCACAAGTGTTACAAAGCAATGAATGAGGCCCTTTTTTAAGAATTTCTAATAATTTTTTCTGCACATGGATTCCACGATACATGAGCTTAAAGTTTTGTCAATTAGTATGAGCTGCATATGGTGCGGCGTGAAAGCAACATTATTTTTTAAAATATATATTTCCAGACACGTTCATTATATAAAAACTTTCAGTCCGATACATCAAGTTCTATACGAATTTTTTTACAGTGCATGTGACTTTTTTCTTAACCAGAACATCATCGCTACAATCATTACACCTGGTGCAGCTCACTTTTGAGTTATTAATGATTTAATGGAAAAATCATCAAATCGATTAAAATGTGTGTTTTTTTAAATTTCATCCCCACGATAATTACAGCAAACGAGTACAGTAATTACCGCAGAAAAAGTTATACATATATATCCACCCGAGGTGCCAAGGTGTCTTGATTTATGCGAAGCGCGTCGCAGTGGCGACTGGTGGCTGCGGCCACTGGGGAGACACGAACGACCGCAAAATATTTCACGGGACCAGGGAGAGGTTTATCTTTTCCCGGCACCCCCCCCCCCCCCCCCCCTCCCGCTATCTCAGCCAAGTTTTTTTTAACTCCATTTATTTCACGCCGCGGGACGACGATTATTCATTCGCTTGTTATTATTTATCGTCGCCACTCGTCGGTCGACTCCCACTCTTTCTCGCTTAATTTCATCCCTCGTGCCCCTTCCCTCCCCCCTCCCCACCCCTCTGTCTCGTCAAGGGCGCGTAATAATCGCCGACAATAAAAGTCGAATGGTACACTTGATTATTATTATTATTGTGCTCGACGGTTCCGTCCTTTATCCGTGTGCAGCATCCGAAGCTCGTCGAATAACTTTATCTCTCGTTAGTAGCCATCCCGCGTGTCGCTCTCTCGTCGTCCTGCGCTCCCGAAAAACCTCCGTCGATTCCACACTCCCGTGCGACTAGGGGAGAGCGGGGCAAAATGGCACACCGAGACAAAACGGGATAATGCACAAAAAAAAAAAATTATTTGACGGCCACCGTTTATTTGGTTAAAGTAAATATTTATTTCGATTAAATAAATATATATTTCATTGAAATAAATATTTATTTCATTTAAGTAACTATTTACTTAATTAAAATGAATATTTATTTTAATCAAATAAATATGTTATTTAAACCAAATAAACGGTGGCGGTCAAATAAATTATTTTTTTTGGGTGTGGCAAAACTAAATTCTTGAAGTTTTGAATAGTGGGCACTCACTTAGTACTTTATGCTTCAATACGTACTTTAAGTACTTAATGTATTTTGCACCGCTCTGATCGTTGGGACAAAATGGGGTGTCCAAAAATCATTGGAAAATTGGGTTTTGCCCTCACTGTCCCGTTTTGCCCCGCTGTTCCATTTTGCCCCGGTGTCCCCTATTACACTCGGTTTCGAGGGTGGCGAGACTCCCGAACGGAGGGCTCGAGACGGCTTCCGTTTCTGTGCAGTTCGCCGAGCGGCTTCGTCGCAGCTGTACAGCGCGACGTACGCAGAATCTCCCGAAAGCTCCCGATGTAGCGACGGTCCCGGGGCACGCGAGCTAGGGGGATGAATGACTGCGATGCAATTTGAAAAATTACAGGCCGCATACGCTTACGGGGCTGCAGGGGGTGCGCGCGTGTAGCCGAGGGCTCGGTGTTTTATTCGCATTCCTCGAGTAGCCTCGGGGGTTTCTTCGGCTGAGCCGCGTATCCTCAAAAAAATTCATGCCGAAACGAGACGCGGGACACTCTTCGTCGCCCGTTTCTTCGGTTTACACCCTCCCGCTTCCCGAGAAGCGACGTTTATTTTTTCCGCTCTCCTCGCCCCCGAAGCAGTTTTTCTTAGTCATTTTTCTTAGACCCTTTTTTCGTTTCGTTGTTGTTTTCCCTTCCTGGGAGCCTCTGTGGCTTTTTCCTTCGTGGTTTTCAGCGGTCCTTGAAGTCCTCGAAGTCCTGGAACTGTCCTTGAATTTTGCCCGTCCTTGAAAAAGTCATGGAATGTCCTAGAATTTTACTTGTCCTTAAAATAGTCCTGGAATGCCCTTGAATTTTTTATTTCCCACCAATTTTTCGCTTGTTTCAAAATTTATATTACTAGCGACCTACAAAACGTGTATCTGAGTTTTGCTGAGATACATATGTACGTCAGTGCACAGTGAGTAGTTTTCTTTTCTCAACCGATTCCACCCTAAACGAAAACGGTTACCGAACTAAATGTTAATTCGTACGTCGCGCCCGATATGCATTTTTTTTTTTTTTTTTTTATTTTTTTTCCTCAAC
>JAPYZC010003316.1:0-13272 GCA_030522665.1 Ichneumoninae sp. A BG-2022a | reverse complement strand
TATCCGGTAGAGTTGTTATCCGGTAGAGTTGTTATCCGGTAGAGTTGTTATCCGGTAGAGTTGTTATCCGGTAGAGTTGTTATCCGGTAGAGTTGTTATAAGGTAGAGTTATTATCTGGTAGAGTTATTATCTGGTAAAGTTGTCATTTGGTAGTGTTGTGAGTGTTACAGATAAAAATGTGCTGGTTTTCCCACCCGTTGAAAAAGAGGAATGATGGAACGTCAACCTGCTGGCTCATTCTTCCATTTCCATTTCCTGCGAAACCACCGCTTCGCATGCCGCATCATGTCTATTTGAAGAAACACGCATCAGTGAACTAGTCCTTATATGTATTTCGTTAATCTGGGAAGGCATCGGATGCCAGTTTTGTAACCCAAATGTTGATAAGTTACGATGCCGCGATGCTAAAATCCTGAAATCTTCTTTCCGAACGAAATCTGAGTCATAAATATTTTTTGGAAAGATGAAACTATCTCCAACAGAATGTAAATTTAAAAATGTCCCTTTGATTCCTCATTTTCGAAACACACATCGATTCACGGATAACGTTACGCATGGTACAAATGGCATTGTCCACAAGTGGTGCAAAGGATGTAATCGATTTTTGTTTCTTCATCCGTATCCGACGCTCCCAACCCGTCCAGCAAAAGGGACATCGAGCCCGCCGGCGTGTTTCTTTCCTCCCTTTTCCTTCCTCACGATTCCACCGCACGGCATGCAGGCCCGTATCAATGCGGAGCAACATGCACCGGCCGACGAATCCTCGCACATCGCGGCGCCCGGGAAGGCCCGCGGGTTTCCGCGTGCAAAATCTCCCTAAGCTTTGGCCCTCCATAAAACCAGCGGAACGACGGAGTTTCCACCATCAGCAAACTTTTACCTTCACAATAAAACCGGACAATGCTCGTCCGTGTGTTTTCCCGGGTATGTGACGTTCTCCGATGCGTCCGTCCATGTGCGCATTCGCCGGATTATTTTGCGGACCGGGCGTGTGTGAAGTCCGTAGGCTCTTTCGCTCCGCACGGCCCGCTGGAAATCCTGGGAGAGGAGGAACAGCGCCGGTGAGGAGATCGAGCGGAGCGGATTTTTTGGAACGACGCCAGAGTGGCCCGTCGAACGAAAAGCTCAGCCCGCAGAAACCGAGACTGGACGAGGCGGAGATGGGCGCTTCGGGTACCGGCAAAATTCGAAGGACAACAGACTGCCCCGGTGAGGATCCTGACCGGAGAATGCTGGAAGCCCAGGGAAAGCTCCGACCCGGACCTTTGCGATGGTATCTCCCGTTTCGGGCGAGTCCTCTTTCATTCCCAGACCGGCAGCTCGGCCTGTGTCCGTGCAGTTTTTTGAGGGTGGTTGGGCCGGTACCGGTTTTTACTGTACTGCCGCCCGGAGACGGAGAGGCGCACGGGGAGTCTGGCAGATCCGACAGGGATTTGCCAGTTAAAGGATACACTGCCAAGGATGTGTGTGCAGTTTGCGGGGGGGGGGGGGGAAGAGGAGGGAAAGGTTGGAAAAAAGTTACGCTGAGCCAAACGCGAAATCCAGCCTTCCGCGAAAGCTGGACGTTTGAACTGCTCCCCAGTGGACGGGGACTGCGGATCAGACGGAACTGCGACCTGGGGAGAGAGGACAATGTACGGGGTGACTTTGTGGCTCGACCGATTGATATTTCTTGGTTGCATGCGAGAGGCAAAGAAAATCGGTCGTCATATGGGTGACCAATGTTGAATTTTTCTCAGGATCTGATTTTTTTGTCGGGGATTCAGGTTCGATGAGCACGCTTGGTGGGAAAGGGGGGAGAAGGTTTCTGAAAAAATTCATGAAGGGACCTTGCATCGTGCTGTGACAGATTTCGGAGGAATTTATTCATTTTGAAGCATACGTACTGGTGTTAAAAACAAAAGGAGGCAACACTGCTCGCCGCCACTGAATCACGGATCGCTCGTCTTCCATAATTTTTTTTCAACCTTACAGCTCATCAAAAAATTCAAAAAAATTCCAAAGTGTACATTGAACTGCCCACCACAAGACCCATTTGTTTTTAATTCAAAATCAATGCCCAAATCATTTTGTTTTAAATAAATATACATGAGGGAGACTGCTTCGGGCTTTGGTGTCGTTTATGGCGCATCTATTTGTCTTTCAATATTCAAGTTCGATGAGCTTGCTTGGTGGGAAAGGGTGGCCGAAAATGTCTAAAAAAATTCACAAAGGTACCTCGCATCATGCTGTGTCAGATATCGGGGGAATTTATCAATTTTCAAGCATACGTACTAGTATTAAAAACAAAAGGAGGCAACACCGCTCGCCGTCACTGAATCACAGATCGCTCGTTCTCCACAATTTTTTTTCAACCTCACAGCTCATCAAAAATTTCAAAAAAATTCCAAAGCGTACATTGAACTGCCCACCATAAGATCCATTTTTCGTAAATCCAAAATCAATGCCCAAATAATTTTGTTTAACATAAATATACATGAGGGCGACTGCTTCGCGCTTCAGTGTCGTTTGTCGCACATCTCTTTGTCAGTCAATATTCAAGTTCTATGAGCTTGCTTGGTGGGAAAGGTTGGCCGAAAATGTCTAAAAAAAATCACGAAGGTACCTCGCATCATGCTGTGTCAGATATCGGAGGAATTTATCAATTTTCAAGCATACATACTAGTATTAAAAACAAAAGGAGGCAACACTGCTCGCCGCCACTGAATCACGGATCGCTCGTCTTCCACAATTTTTTTTCAACCTCACAGCTCATCAAAAAATTCAAAAAAATTCCAAAGTGTACACTGAACTGCCCACCACAAGACCCATTTTTTTTAAATCCAAAATCAATGCCCAAATAATTTTGTTTTAAATAAATATACATGCGGGAGACTGCTTCGGGCCTCAATCTCGTTTGTCGCGGGTCTCTTTGTCATTCAACATTGTGCGCCGTCTCTCCGGTGCAAGGCAACTGTTCCTGTTTACTCGCTTTTGGTACGAACAAATAGCGGGGAGTACCGGGTTGTTTCCAGAGTCGTCAATCTCGTCTCATGAAGCTCGCATAACAGTAACCGGGCGGAAAACACAAGACATTAATCCTCGGAGATGTCGCGTCGCGCAAACAAGATGCCATGCGGGCAAATACTGCGGGGTATTATCCTGGCTGGGCTCCGTAACGCAGCCAGGCAGTTTCGAGCTTTATTATTCTATGCCTCGGAATAGATGTAAGATCGCAGTGAACGGCGCGGAGCGCTGGCGCGAACTAATTAACCGTGAGGATCGGATCAGGGTGGTTCTGATGGTCGCTCCCACCTGACTCGTGCCCGACTCGACCATCGGCGACCGCTGGTTTGCAGATATGAGAATATGTATATTCCGGAACGTTATTACGCCACGCTCATCCGATTCAGCGGCAGATTAATGCACAGTGTGCGGGAATGCCGCACCGCGAAAGCTGCACCGTAAGATATCACGGGTGACAGTTTCGTCGATATGATCCAGTTTCTCGTGACCCAATTCGCTCCGACTGCCAGTCAACAGTGCGATGCGTTATCAATAACTTTGCCGCTCGAATATATTACGGTTAATTCTTTATTGACATTTTTTGTTTTTTTTTTTTTGCAAATCGACAGTGCCTTATCAAAAACTTTATAATGTTTTGTTGTCATTTTTTTTTGTGAGTCGACAGTGCGATGCGTTATCAATAACTTTGTCGCTCGAAAATATTACGGTTCATTTTTTATCGTCATAAAAAAAAAAAAAATTGAACGACTTCGCCAGTGGGTTGAAACTTGAAACAGGGTTTGGAACGTTTCATTGTTTTTTTATTCGATCGAAATTGGAGTGGTCATAAAAAAAAAAACTTTTCAATACGGCATGTGTATTAGGAATTTTGGTTTTTTTTTTTGCACGTGACTTTCTGGGCGAATTTTTGTTGGCATCGAATTAGTAGGATAAAATTATCAACTACAAAGACAGACATTTTTTGGATTTCGTAGAATTATTGAAACCCCCACTGGAATTGAAGAAAAAAAATAGAAAATTATAAAATGGCCCCAATCTTAAGCCCTCAACAACTTGTCGTTCGAGAACCCTTTTTATATTTTTTTTTACCTATTTTAAAAAGATAATATGCAAAAAGCTTTACATTTTTTTCTTCATTGATACGGCGAGGAATAAATTATTGAGTTGAATTGGTGAACTATTCGACACATCGAGATTTAATTCAAGCAAAATCGGAACTTATGCATTTTTTTGGGTTTCGTAGAATTATTGAAATCCCCGCTGGGATTGAAGAAAAAAAATAGGGCATTATAAAATGGCCCCAATTTTAAGCCATTGAGATGGAACTGGTCGAGGACCCTTATTCTATTTTTTACCTATTTTAACAAGATCATATGCAAAAATAAAAAAATTAGAAATTAAAAAAACTCCCGCCTGCGAATTAGTCGTTATTATTAAAAAATATTCGTAAAAAAGCGAAAAATTGTTAATAAAGATAAAATTGGAAATGACTAAAAAAAAATACAAAAATAATTAACGATAAAAAAATGGCTAATAAAAATGTTACTTCAAAAAAGGATGAAATAATTGATGCTGTAATACTAACTAATATTGTCAATAAACAATAATAGCAATAACTAACAATAAAGAATGATAACATAATTAATCAATCGTAATTATATAATTTCATTCCCTCACAACGCGCTACTCCGAGACCTCTCCCAACTATAGCGAATATTATCAATGAATTTATATAATTACGAGTAATTAATTATGTTATCATTCTTTATTGTTAGTTAATGCAATTATTGTTTTTTGACAATATTAACCCATTTTTTTATCGCTAATTATTTTTGTATGTTTTTTAGTCGTTTCCATTTTTATCTTTATTAACAATTTTTTCGCTTTTTTTACGAATATTTTTTTAATAATAACGACTAATTCGCAATCGGGAGTTTTTTTAATTTTTAATTTTTTTTTATTTTGTGCTTTTTGAGTTCTACCCTGATACAATTTTCTAAGTGTCATTCCTCTCCGATATAATTTTCTGAATCATGTGTGTCTCCAATAATATTATCTGTGTGTCTTTCTTCGTCGATGAAAGTTTTCATATGTTGTTCCTATTCGATACAGTTTCCCATGTGTTCGTCCTATTCGATATAATTTTCTAAATGTTCTCTATCTCTACAATATCTCTACAATACGATTTTTAATGTGTCGTTCTCCCGTCTTTTTGCCCTAGCGGGCAATCGGGAGTTAAAAAGCTTTACATTTTTTTTCTCCATTGATACGGCGAGGAACAAATTGTTGAGTTGAATTGGTGAACCATTCGACACATCGAGATTTAATTCAAGCAAAATCGGAGCTCGTCGCTGAAGCTAATTAGACGTAAACCCGGATATGATCGCGGATCAAATAAATGCAGAGATTCGGAGAGCTCGGATATGAAATAGAACAGATCAATCCGTCACCAGCGTAATTCACCGGATAGGTGGGCGGATTGCCTGATTCACGTGATACTGTATAAACGTTCCTAAACTACAAATCTCGAATCTTAATACCAGAAGGGCGTAACAACGCGCAATTGCGAACATAAAACTATGCGAGATCCGCCGTTCTGTTTCTCAGCACTGGACGTATACAGCGATATGTGGGATGCAACCGCGATCGGTCATGAGACTAAACACGCAATTCCCACAATTCACCTTCGATGGAGTGACACTATTAGGGTCGGTAACGACACAGATGCAAATTAATCGTAGCAACGCGGCGACTGAAATCACATGATATTAACTTGAATTTCCGATGAATTATCTTCGTTATTTCGCCGTAATGCGATGCGTTATCGTGTCCCGACGGAGTGTGCTCATTAGTCGTGACCGAACTACGCGATGGCAATAATTCACGAATTTTTAACCATCAAAAGATCAAATGGTCAAACGGTAAAATGGTTAAATAGTAAAACCCTTAAATCGTAAAACGCTTCAATAGCGAAACGCTTAAATAGTGAAACGCTTAAATAGTAAAACGCTTAAATAGTGAATCGCTTAAATAGTAAATCGCTTAAATAGTAAATCGCTTAAATAGTAAATCGCTTAAATAGTGAATCGCTTAAATAGTGAACCGCTTAAATAGTGAAACGCTGAAATAGTGAAATGCTGAAATAGTGAAACGCTGAAATAGTGAAACGCTGAAATAGTGAAACGCTGAAATAGTGAAACGCTGAAATAGTGAAACGCTGAAATAGTAAATCGCTTACATAGTGAAACGCTTAAACATTGAAACGCTGAAATAGTGAAACGCTTAAATAGTAAAACACTTAAACAGTAAAACGCTGAAATAGTGAAACGCTTAAATAGTAAAACACTTAAACAGTAAAACGCATAAATAGTAAAACGTTTAAATAGTAAAACGCTTAAATAAAAAAACGCTTAAATAGTAAAACGCTTAAAAAGTAAAACGCTTAAATAGTAAAACGCTTAAATAGTAAAACTCTTAAATAGTAAAACGATAATAGTTTTTTGCGCCTAATTACAAACAAAAGTACAAACAGCACCTGATAATTCAAGTACTTTTCGGTACTTTGCCCACCTCGGCCAAAATCTATTTTTTTTCTTCAATTATCAGTAATTTGTGGAACATGTATCGATTCATCGGTAGTTCCATGCATGGCACAAACGTGATCTGATGCGATTGTAGTTTGCTCATTAGGAGCCACGACCAGCCCGTGCGATGCGAGGAGTCCATAAATGGTGAAAGATCAAAACAATAAGTCGTTCGTGCAGGGAACTTTCAGTTTACTCGCTGTTTGTGCGTACGGACAGCGTCGATTAATCGTTGCGTTATCGCAAATATTGTTCTATCCATCACACCGGTCAACCCTACTTTGAGTTCTCGGCGAACGCGCACGCTTGCAGCCGTGTGTCCACAATAACGCCACCAACATTGACATCGGCCTCTGGGATCGTCACTGTGCCTACAGGTCGAGAGGATGATGGATGACTCGCGATGCAAGCCCGCCGGTTCTCGCATAAATTATAGCTCGGCTACGGCTGGCAGTCCGAGGACCGAAAGATTCTTCGATGCCGATCAGCTCGATTTTCATCCTGATCAGTAAAAAAAAAACCAATGTTCTTCGAGCCAGTACTTCGGCTGTGATTAATATTTTTGGGCTTCTTTGTAGTGAAATCGATACGCCAGAACGTAAGCAACAATCTTATGGATGCACAATGTCAAATGGCGCGTCGATGTAATCACAAAACCGTATACAAGTTACTGGATTTTGAAGCCTGATCAGAATGGTTTGCAGTGATTTCGGTTCAAGCATTTTGAGGATCAGCATTTTTTTTAATCATGTTTACCGAACTCAAAACTGGCCTTCGATATTGGATGCTCGTTGATTTGTAGAGCATTTTTTTTTGTGTAAATGAACTTTTTTATGGCGATTAAATCATTACCATTTTTACCTTACTCGATCTTTTTGACTGTGTTGAAGCGGCATGATCGCCGCCACACCTTCAAAACGCTGTATCTTTTAAACGCCGGGACAAATGGTGTCGACATTTTCGCCACATTGTGAGAGAGCCGATGCGTATGTTTGAAAAAATTTTCAAATTTTTTCCGAGCTTACTTCCAAGACTAATAATTCGAGAAAAAATAGTCCTAATCTCTTTGCGAACTCGAAGCACAGCAACACGATCGCCCCTTCAATACGCCGTATCTTTTGAACGTCGGGACAAATCGTTATAACATTTTTTTGCCACATTGTGAGTGCGTCGATGAGTATGTTGGAAAAAATGTCCAAATTTCTTCCTAGCGTAATTCCAAGACTAATAATTCGCGAAAAAATTGTCCTGATCTCTTCGCGAACTCAAACCACAGCAACGCAATCGCCCCTTCGATACGCTGTATCTTTTAAACGCCGGGACAACTCGTTACAAAATTTTTGCCACATTGCGAGAGAGCCCATGCGTATGTTTGAAAAAATGTTCAAATTTTTTCCACGCGTACTTCCAAGACTAATAATTACTCGAAAAATAAATCGTCCTGATCTCTTCGAGAACTCGAAGCACAGCAACGCGTTCGTCCCTTCAATACGCCGTATCTTTTAAACGCCGGGACAAATCGTTACAAAATCTCTGCCACATTTAGAGAGTGCCGATGGGGCTGATTGAAAAAATTATCAATATTTTTTCGACCGTACTTCCGACACTAATAATTACTCGAAAAATAAATCGTCCTGATCTCTTCGCGAACTCGAAGCTCAGCAACGCGTTCGCCCCTTCAATACGCCGTATCTTTTAAACGCCGGGACAAATCGTTACAAAATTTCTGCCACATTGCGAGAGCGCCTATGCGTATATTTGCAAAAAAATTCAAATTTTTGCCGACCGTACTTCCATCACTAATAATTACTCGAAAAAACAAACCGTCCTGATCTCTTCGCGATCTGCACAACCACGAGCACAAAACTCTCTCATTCTCCACAACCCCGACTACCGATATTCAAGTCTCTATCGCAAAGTAAACGAAAGATTATTTCGCAACTCAGATAATGAAAACACAATAACTTAACTTCATTACAATATTAAATTTCTTTTTATTACCCTCACAAGAAAGAGAAGCCCTGTGTGACGGATTGTCGAGTTCATGGCGGAAACCTCAAGGCAGAAGAAGCGGAGGCGCAGGAGGAGTGCATTGTCGTTCGCCAGCGGCTCGAAAAACAATTCTCTGGGACACATTGTCTGCTGAAAGGATTAAGAAGAGAGGGGGGAGGGGGGGGGCCCTTTACGGTGACGTTAACGAAACGAGTTGAAACTGTACTGCAGGGTTTTCTCCCAGCGTTTGAATACAAAGCGGGATTAGCCGTGGTTATTAAACGAATGATACTGCGAGCCGAGACAACGAGCGAGAGTGAAACGAGGAAAAAAAAATCCCATGCCACGTTGCTTTCTCCTGTAGCGGCCGGCGTCGCATCCACGTGTGCCTTGCACGTATTGCGGTGTCTCGGTATGCGCCGAATCTTTGCCCGCACACAATCGCGGAGCATTATCGTTATCCGCTCGGTAGGACGGTATGCAAACGAGCGTTCCGATATCGCGACCGGGTAGACCGCGTTGCCCACCTTCGCGAGACAATGGCAGCTCGAGGTTGCAACTTTCCGATGTAACAACTCCGTTTCACTCGGGGGCCAACGGCTCGTCGACGATCGTCGCGATTATCCGCGGCAATGAGAGCGACTCGGGTCTCGAACGATTTTTCGATTACTCGGCGATTTTTTTATGGTTGCATTATTTTTGTACATCAATTGCGTCGAAGAATTTGCGAGAAACAAAAAAAAAAATCGGTAGAGTCGTTTACTTGTTAGAGTGGATAAAAACACCGCTAAGAACTATTGAAATAACACACACAAAACGGTCAAAACGTAAAATTACACTGTAAAAAATCGGTGTTAAGATTAACACCGTTTTAACCCCAGCGCCTATGTATATATGGGTCCATAAATATTGTGTTAACCGAGAACTCTGCCATGGTGTAAACCGACTGTGTAAGAAATTTAGTGTAAATTAAGAATTTCACTCAACACCGTATAGTTAACACCAATGTACATTAATACTGTCCGGTGTACAACATGATGTCCCAATGGGTTGCAGAATAGCACAAGATCGTGGAACTATTGGCACATATTGGTGTCAATATTAAATCCGATCATCCGAATTGTGAGCTGCTTAAAAACACCGTAATGTGTAACAGATTGACACAAGAAACGTATATCCAGTCACACAACGGAAAAAAAGTTTGGCCCAACTCAATGTGGAGTTGGGTTCCAGTACTGTTATTTACGTTATTTGTTACTAATTAATTTCATACATGGTTACATCGTGTTTTATATGTTCAATTATTATCAGTACATCGCTACTTATCAATATAACACAATTTTTACAAATGACAATTATATATATCCTAGCGGGGCTCGAACTCCGAAACTAACGAATCCTGACCTAGTACCTTACCGCTACGCTACAATCACTTATTGATATGTGTAATCTTGAATCGGATATATAAGTTATTCTCCGTCATTAACTTAGAATCAACTTCGATGATTTGACATTGAAATATCGAAACAATTTAAAAGTTATTTATTGCGGGTATAATATTTGGGAATGAGGTCTTGACGAATTGAATAAAATCATTTTCAAGATGACAAATGTTCGTATATATACGAACACATCGAATCACATTTTTTTTTTCAAATTGATCAAGTATCATTCAAGTCAAAATAATATACCTTCTGTATGGTGACAGTATATAAGATTGAATAAAAAGATGACTTGAAATTACTTAATTAACACCGAAATGATAAACTTATATGTACACCTACGGTAGTGTTAAAATGGTATTCACTTTAACACCAAATTGATGGACCTATATGTACACCAACAGCACTGTTAAAATCTGATTTTTTAATTTCAACACCGAATTATGACAATTGTATATCCGTACAGTATTGATTTGCTACAAACCCGTATGGTGTAACTTGTAAGAAAGTAACACCAGATCTTGTTTTTACACTTTGCACCGAGTAAAATGGACTCTATAATGATGTAGTTATTAACACTGGTGTTTCTTACACCGCACACTGTGGCAGTTCACAACGACAAATTTTTTAGAGTGTATAACTGGTATTATTTAGTTTTCAGACAGTAACAGATTTGGCGATTACGCATGTAAAATGTGGAAAGCTGCCTTGAGGGAGTGGTTTGGAATGGTTAGAATGGCCAATGGCTAATGGCTAGTGAAAAAATTACGGGCCATCTAAGAAAAATTACCATAGCTCATGGTAGTACGCAACTAGGATGCCACCTATGGTGGAGAAAGTCCCAGATTTTCCAAGAATTTTCACTATAATGCCTAGGAATTTTTTAATATAAATCTGGTACTTACTCTCATAAGTGGCGCCCTAGTTCCCAACTAGTTCGTACTATGATAATATCTCAAGCCATATAGTCATATTTACTAGATCCTTCTCTCAGTGTCACGTCTTATGATATTCGATAAAGTCCGATGATGTCTGAAAAGGAATTTCCAAAACATGTACAGCGACTGATAAAAAGAATTCATAACAAGAAATAAAATTGAACGAAACAATTCGTAAAAGTTCTTTCACATATTCTTATTTCCTCCTAAAAAAGTTACATCGACGAAGCGTATATTTACCGAGAACAAAAATCACGAAATATGCCTGTCCTTCTACCCATTCACTGTTGTGAAAACGCTTAAGGAAAAGAAACAAGGTCAGCCTTGGGCAATCAACCCTCCTCTCTCTTCGATCCGCGCAATTGAATTTAAACCTCTCTGAAATTTTATCGCCCGAACGAAAGTGTGAAACAATAATTCCACACGAGCGGCCCGGTCCGATGACCTCTCGATCGAAAACAATCGAATTTCTCACGGAACAAAACTCAGACTACTCACCCCACCCTCAGCAAACTTTTCCCTTTCCTCCGCCAATCTCCTTCTCAACTTCAGACCTGTAAACATAGAGGTGCAAAAAAAATAAATCTGTTATTCCAGTCTCGTTCCCCAGAATCCCAACATAGGCCAAGTACGAGAGCTCGAAGATTCCGTAAACCAGACATCAGAGATCAGTCACTACCGCGATAAATTGCGATCGCCCCGAAGAGCCCAAAGTCAATGCCACACAACAGGCATCCGAAACCCATCGCAGCCCGCCGCGGAATCCGCAACCCGCAGTCGGCAATGAAAAGGCAAAAGGATAAAGCACCATCGGACCATTGGAGTTTCAATCTCGGACCGATCGGCTTTCTCTTCGCGTGGAGAAAGCCCATCCACCGCGAAAACTTCATCGGCTATTTACCTCACCCGCCGTCTCCTCGCCATTTGCGCGAAAGTTTGCTCGAATCTTTTCAACCCCTTCGAATCGCGTTCGGAGGGAAACGGCGCTCCAAAGTAAAACAAGCGGAGGAACCAGAGGAAAAGCACAAAGACACGCCGCGGAAGATGACGAGGAGTCGAGTGATAACGAAGAGGGAGAGTGGAATCAATAATGGGCACGGAGCTACCCGCGGCCGAACCGATTCCCGAGGTCTCTCACCCTTCGTGGTATAAGGAAGCTCAGGGGGTGAGCTTCGGGATTTGAGTTTCGGGGTATGAGAAAACTCCTGATGTGGCTGATGTGGCTGATGTGGCTGATGTGGCTGATGTGGCTGATGTGGCTGATGTGGCTGATGTGGCTGATGTGGCTGATGGGGCTGATGTGGCTGATGGGGCTGATGTGGCTGATGTGGCTGATGGGGCTGATGGGGCTGATGGGGCTGATGTGGCTGATGGGGCTGATGGGGCTGATGGGGCTGATGGGGCCGATGGGGCTGATGGGGCTGATGGGGCTGATGAGGCTGATATGGCTGATGGGGCTGATATGGCTGATGGGGCTGATGGGGCTGATGTGGCTGATGTGGCTGATGTGGCTGATGTGGCTGATGTGGCTGATGTGGCTGATGTGGCTGTGGCTGATGTGGCTGATGTGGCTGATGTGGCTGATGTGGCTGATGTGGCTGATGTGGCTGATGTGGCTGATGTGGCTGATGTGGCTGATGTGGCTGATTCGCAGGGTTCACATTTCGGCAACATCTGTAAATGTTTGTTATCAATGCACTCATATGGATCATATGGAATCTTTTCAACAGCTTCGAATCGTGTTCGGAGGAAAACGGCGCTCCGAAGTAAAACAAGCGGAGGAACCAGAGGAACATTACAAAGACACACCGAGGAAGATAACGAGGAATCGAGTGATAACGAAGAGGGAGAGTGGAATCGCTAATGGGAACTGAGCTAGTCGCGGCAGAATCGATTCCCGAGTTCTCCCGGAAGAGCGAGCGTGAGCTTCCTGGAGCGAGATGCGAGAGCGCAAGTGCAATGTTCAAGTTCAGGCAGCCAAAGGTTTCTGGGGTGAGCTTCGACTCTTTTCTTCCGATCTCTCTTTACTTTCTCGGGGTTTTGCATTTGCTCGCGTCGTTTGGTCTCCCCTCCCCGCTCCCCCCGGCTCCCTCTTTGGCCGGGTCGACGGTTCGCTGGGGAGCGCGGCGCTGAGAGAAGAGGTTTGAGGTATGAGGAAGCTCAGGCAGGCTGGAGGAGCGCGCTCGCACCCAAGCTTCGCAGCCGCCCTTCCTGCTTTTAGGACGAAAGAGATTCCGGCACCCTCGAGGGGGTCTTGAAACACGTCGGGCTCAATAGCGCCTGAAACGCATACCAGTCTCTCTCTCTCT
>JAPYZC010003315.1:0-25277 GCA_030522665.1 Ichneumoninae sp. A BG-2022a | reverse complement strand
AAAATAGAAAGAAAAGAATAGAAAACCACAGGGTCAGTCGGATAATCGCAACAGTCGAGGAGTGATGTGTTCGATGGACGAGACGCGTCTTGCGGGCGGTGGTCGTCGTCGGGGTAAAGCCATAATCGTCGAGGGTGTTAAAAGAACGGTACGGGACTCGGGATCGGAGAGAAAAGGCGTCGAGTCGGTGGCCAGGCTGGCGGGCGCCGGGGAAACGGTTTCAAGGGCATGGCGACCACGCCAATAGGCGGTCGCCTCCCTAACGTTAATCGCAAAGGTAACTCGTCGTGCGCGGCGTCAGCAGGATCAGGATTATCGTCAAAAAATACGACAGCGACGACAACATCGAAGGCAACAGTCCAACTCCAACAGTCGGAAGTATCTCTCTCATCGAGCCCGAGGATCGTCAGCAATCAGCAAAACAAACGACACCAACAGCAGGAACAACGGCAGGAACAACAGCAAGAACAACGGCAAGAACAACGGCAAGAACAACGGCAAGAACAACGGCAAGAGGAAGATCATCGACAAAAGCAGAGCCAGCAAGTTGATAAATCGTCAACGGCGATACGTGAGCCGAAAGCAGACACGGTGGCTGCTAACGCCGGGGAAGCGGACACGGCCGCGACGAATGCGACCAACAACTTCGAGTACGACGACAACGAGTGGGACATTGGCATAGGGGATCTGATAATCGATCTTGATGCTGACATTGAGAAGACGAGGGACGAGAAATTGAGCTCTGGAAACGGGATGGCTTCAACGCCTGCCTCGGCAGCAGCCACGTCTAATCCGGGCGGACAACAAAATTCATCGTCGAACACGGCAGGTGCCGGTACTGGTTCGAGCAGCAGCGTAAACAGCAGCGGCAGCAACAGCAACAGCAACAGCGGCGGCAACAGCGGCAACAGCGGCAACAGCAACGCCGTCAACAGCGTTCAGTCCTCGTCTTCGTCGTCGTCGTCCTCGTCGTCCACATCATCGTCGTCGCCGTCTTGCGGCGTAAACAGCGCGAATTCGTCGAATTGTAACAATAACGTTGGTGTTGGTGCTGGTGGAGCTGGTGGATCCGGTGGAGCTGGTGGAGCTGGTGGAGCTGGTGGAGCTGGTGGTGGTGGTGCTGGTAGTGGTGGTGGTGTTAGTAGTGGTAGTGGTGCTGGTAGTGGTGGTAGTGGTGGTGGTGTTGGTAGTGGTGTTGGTAGCGGTGGTGCTGGAGTAAACAATAACGGTGTCGGGAACGCCGCGACGAACATTGGTAGCAATCATAACGGTACCGTTGCATCTAATTCGGTCGGTAACGGAAACTCGAGCGGCAACAATATCGCCAACAGCGCTGGTTCTAACAGCGCGAGCATCGGCAGCAACAACCAGCCGCCCAACGGGGGCGTCGGCTCAACCGGGAAGCAACAACCCGGCGCGGTTAACGCGGTACACACCAACGCCGGTAATCCCGGCAAGATGGCCGTTGAACACTCGGCTACCGTGGACAAAGGCCTCAAGATGAAGATCAAGAGAACTAAACCGGGAACGAAGACGAGCGAGGCGAAACACGAGATAGTAAAGTCGAACGAGCTCAACGGTACCGGGACGGTGCAGGACGGTAACAACGGTAATTCATCGTCTTCGACATCGTCAACCTCATCGTCGTCGTCGTCGTCGTCGTCGTCGACGTCGTCGTCGGCGTCATCGACGAGCTCACAAAACTCTGTCGCAGAGGCGCCAACCGGAAACTCGTCGTCCTCCACCGCCTCGAACAAATCGAAGCCCCACTCGCCGGCATCGGCGGGATCGGGCGCACCGGCCTCCTCGACCGCTGGCTCGAAGCGCGGCTCGAGCGGTCACAGGAGAGACAAGGCTCGCGACAAACACGACAAACAACCGCAGAGCAATCACGGCCCCCAGCAAACAAAACCCGAGATTAACGGGACCACTAGACCGATATCCCAGAGTCAAAATTCTACGGGGGCGGCTACTCAATCCCAGGGACCTACCCCCGCCGCCACAGCCCCCCAGCAACCCCAGGGTCAACCGCCCAGCTCGAGAACGGGATTCCCCGTGACACAAGGCGCGGGACCACCTGCCACAAGCGCAGCAGCCCCGTGTCCACCGCCCAGTCCCGCCTCGGCGACCGCCGCCGGATCGGCTGCCAAACCCGAACAGACCAAGGTCGCCGCGGTACCAGGTCCCACGATCAACAATACCGTAGAAGACGCCATGGACACTGCCGCGTGCAGTCCGCCACCCGCCAAGAAACTCAAGACTTCCAACTCCGAGCCAAAGGTAAGTTTTTTTTTTTTTTTTTTTTTTTTAAATTTTTTTTTACGCAATTCAGAGAATTGGAGACGCGATAATTGATCGCAACGAGAGCACCAACATTGATCATTATCGCCGATCTCTGGCACGCGAGTTCGCGCCAGTTGTCGGCGGTTTTTGTTCGATCGTTCGTGCATGGTATGACAGAACGCCGTGCGGGCCGCTCGAATCGAGATTTTTCGCAGCGACCCTCGACGCTACACGGCGCTCGACTTCGGTTCTTCTCGCAATCGCCTTGGCACACATCGAGCGACGCGGACGCCAGCTCGATCGAGTACTCCGAGCGCGCGAGAGAGAGTGAGAGAGAGAGAGAGAGGGAGGGAGAGGCTTGCACATCGGTACGCATCGTACAGAACGAATGCGATACGAGTGCTCTCCCATCCGTCCGCAAAGCGATCACCCGAGCCGCGAGGCGCGCAATTCGCGCGTTTTTCTCGTTAGCCAATCTATGCCAAGTGTCCCGAAGGACTTATCTATCGTCGGTCGTTAAATCCCAAACGAGCATTGGAACGATGCACTTTTTCGTCAAAAAATGTTTCATGCTGACATGTCTGTAGACAGACATCAGCCAACTTTCATTAATTCTGTATAGATCTTCTCATTAATTATCCGATTTGGTTGTAAATCTTTCAAACCATTAATGAGAATAGAAATAGGGGGAAAAATAATCATCCAACATCCCGGCACCAATGAACCGAATCCTCTCTTACACTACCATTTTTCTTGCTGTTTTGCTTCCTCATGGAGGAAGCTATGTTTTTTTATTTTTATTTTTCAATAGCCTACTTAAAACTAGTTTCTTACGTTTAAAATCTTTAATTATCCGTAGTCCATACTTTATCTGTTCGCTCTTCGGACAAACAAAGTGTGCGTTCAGAGACTTTATTGCAATAGCGTTAGAGAGAGGGCGACGACAGAATCTTGGACGATTCAGCGAGCAGGGAGAGACGATAGGGAGGGGCGCTGACGATAATCCGAGGTGGATAAAGGCAGATCAGCTGCGAACAACGTTCGCCAGATAGCCGTTGGTGGTCTTTGGCCTTAATGCATATAAATAACGAGCGCCACGGCCCGCGGGTAAAGCGCGCGGCCAGCGTCCCAGCACAACTCTAAACATATCTCACACACGCGATATTCACTGTGAGGCATAAAAACTCCGGCAACGAGGCGTTCGCATGTTAAAAAAAAAAAAGGTAATATTGCCTCGTCGTACTTCGCGTCATCCCGTTCACATCGGGCACGTCGTATTCGATGTTTTCCCGCTGGCCGTGACTCCCCTATCTCGTGCTAGTGGAACTCACCGCACTTTTTTTTCCACGTCAATTTTCCTCACCCGAACGAGGCAGGGAGCGAAGCGAGGGTCGTCCGTCTGAGAGCCACAGGGCTTGACTCGTCGCCGGTCAGTTATGTCAAGAGGGTATAGGACACCGAGCAAACGAGTCGCGACTACCTTTGTATATATACAGATATCTCTTGGAGTATAGATCAAAGGGAAAGGATACTTAAAAAAAAAAAAAAAAAAAAAAAAAAAGAAAAAAAAAAAAAAAAAAAAAAAAAAAAAAAAAAAAAGTCAAGGAAGGATGAGATAAAAGAATAGAGGGATTGTAGACGAAAGAATATAAATGTTTGGGATGTAAGGGGCACGGTGGTATTGATATACAAATCAAACCATGCGGAACGTTATACAAAAGAGCGTAAAAAAAGAGATGTAAAGAAAGACTCATCTTAAATGGAGTCCATTTTGTTCCAGTAGTAGTTCCAAAGAACTCAGGCATTACAAATTTGACAGTATCCGCCCACGAAATTTGTGTCCCGGAAAGCAACTGTACCAATGATTAGTCACCGGCACAATTAACCAAAACCGACAAGCCCTATGTACAGTTATAGTTAACGCTTCCATCCAACATCTTTTACTGGCTCCTAGCTCACCGTTTCGCTGTACTCTCTCGCCGATGGATGTTCCGCCGTCCGGCTGGTACTCCGGCTGCGGCCCGGGGGTGGCGTTAGCGCCGGGGCCGCGAACGCGCGCGCGTGTACCCCACTGAAATCAATACTCTGCGGTCTCCGCCCCCGCGAATACACGGATGAATACACGAACAAACAAGAGGGTGCGACTACGCCGGAGACTAGCGGAGGGGTTACGGGGTTGACGGCGGCGACCGTCCTCGTGGTTGGCTGTGCTATCCGAGTTTATGCCTCCGTCTGCGTTTACATCTGTGTGTGCACGCGCGCGCACTTTGTGCGGGCTTGTTTGAACGTGGAGATCGTTCCACCTCTTCCTTCCAACCTCGCGTTTTATTCACTCCTCCCTTGTCTCGTTTTCTTTCCCAATCTCGCTCCTACTCTTCGCCCACCGGCGTTTTACTTTTTTTCTCTCGTCCTTCGCCCCACCCCACCCCTCTCGCCTTGCTCACCCTCTTCCGCCGCGAATTCCTCCGTTCGCTACACGAAATTGCGACACCGGCGTAAAAGCCCTCTCTAAATGAAATACTTTTCGTTCAAACGGGATAGAGAGAGAGAGAGAGAGAGAGAGATACCGAACGACGGGGGAAGAACAAAATTGTACTTCTCTCGCATCGTCTCACCCGCGGATCTCTCTGTGAGGTTTTTCTTCTCTTTTTTTTATTTTCTTCTGGTTTCGCTTCTTTAGTTGAAGCCGACTTTGTTCAGTGACGCGCTGTAACTTACGATCACTCATCGTCGGTTCGTCACAGCTCTCTCCAGTAGGGAGACTATTAACTACCGTGATTATATCCAGTTGAGAAATAAAATGCCATAAACGAAGTGGCTCCTTTTACCCTTTATCTTTCATTGCGTTCCTTTTCATTTATATAATATATACTTTTCAATACTTCTTTCTCCTTCGGGTAATTTAAATTTGTTGATCGAGCCGCACAAAAATTTTGGGGATCCGGATGGGAAGGGGTTTAATTTCGTATCAGTTAATCGCACGGAGTCGCGGGACCGATCGACGTTCCGATTAACTCGTTCGCTGTACTGTTTGTCGCACGCTTTGATATTCCTTTGCTTGAGTTTCGCACGTTCCAAGGAAGCCAAAGATTCGAGGCAAAATAGGATCTTGAATTGACGCGGTAAACTTGATCCGGCGGTACGTTTCTCCGCCGGATATAACTGACACTCGCGGGAGGGTTTAAAAGCGGTGGCAGGAACACAAAAAGAAGGGGGAAAAAACGAGGAAATGGGCGCAGGTTGTTGAATAACAGCTTCGCTACTTCACCTCCTTCCGCTCCTTTATTCCCTTTGCCCTCTTCCTACCAAAGGTCGCCCGTCGACGGAGAATACCGTCACGGTGATTACAGTAATTAAGGGTCTGTTCTAATTAAAACGACATCCCGCAACCTTCGGATTACGAGGTGGGCTCTTTGTTTCCCCGATATATATCGTGCCTATTTGAGATCGCTCGCATACCGTACGACTCCTTCTGTTTCCAGTCTCCAAACTGTCGGAAAGATTTAAATTTTTTGATAAACATTGCTTCGTTATATAATAATAGAAATGAAAAATTGAAAGCACCTCGAATCTATATCAAGTACATTTATACTGCGATCGGACGCTCAGACGCTCCTTTCTTTCTGACTCTCGTATTATTCTTGCATTAATTACGCGAAAAAATGTCTTCCTTATATTTATTTTTAATCCCTTGATATTATCGCGATACATATATCCCACCGGCATTTCGTAAAGTTATAAGCGGCGGATTAACCGCGGAAGCGAATACTCGCGTGTCGAGGAACGTTGCGCCCGCCTTCCTAGTCACTATACACATCGTGTCGGAGTCGACGGTCCGGCGTTCGCGTGAGTTTATTCCTTTGGTCAACACCGACACGAAATAGAGCGGGGTATGTACGCGTAACAGGAAGGTGGGTGATGGAGGCCCCCCGGGCGATTTATCGATGGGCAACGCCTACTATTCGCGAGCTACCACGTACCAGTAATATATATATATATATATATACACCACATCAGTCACACAATTCGCGCTCCATTATTCTCCGTTTTTACAGATATACTCGTAACGCACTAAAACAACATGGCAAGTTATATACTTGCCGGGCGAAACAGAAAAAAAAAGAAAAACTGCAATTGCCCAGGGACTCTCGTGACATTGATTATTATCTCCCTTATCCGATGAACACTCGCTGACATCATCGTTTTGCCGATCATCCTACGAATTAATATCGAGATGATAAAATTTTTCTCTTCTTTTTCTATTGATTTTCTCTTTGAATCTCTAACGAACAGTGTTATGGGAGACATTCGGTGTACAACTCTCGCTCCAATATCGTTTATTGTACGCGCGCGAGACGTATGTATACCGCACAGGTGCCGGTGCGTGTATGACCGGGCGCTAGACCGCCTTTTATCTGTCCGACAAGTGCCTTTGGCGCAGGTAATTAGCGTGGCGGTTAGAGCGATTAACGAGCGAACGTGCTCCGTTCTCTGGTGCGCCAGAGGTGCATCGCATAGAGCGAGGAGGAGCGAGGCGGCGGAACAAACGAGAAACACACACAACGGAGATGGGCAGAGCAGAAAAGTGAAGAGGCAAAACTACCTCTCTCTGCCTCTCTGAATCTCTGCCTCTCCGAACGCTCCGAACGCTCCGAACGCTCCAAACGCTCTTAATATTCTTTTTTTCTCGTCGAAACAGTCCAAAAAAGAAAACAAATCTCCAACGAATATCTTTGCTATCTATCAACGCGGCAAAATTGAAGCTCCGAAGATTTTTATTTTTCGCTCACACGAGAGTGGTCTCGTCGATGAGGAAATTTATCGTCCAACAGGCAGCGTCCCCGTCCGTCGCGTACCATCTACTTTCCTCGATCCTATCGACCGGAAAATTGATAATAACAATAATTCTTACGCCGAGTACACCCCATTCTCACCGTCCTCGCCTATCGGTTATAAAGCATCGGAGGTTGAGTGTACTTTACTTCCAGACCTCTTCCTTCGCCTCCCCCCTCCCCTCCCCTCGCCTCTACTCCACGGGAGGGATGTCGACGCTATGCATGTACACACACGGCTCTATACACTTTGCCGGGTGTAACTTCTATCCATCCCTTTACGAACGATCTTTTCACTTTTTGTTTTTTCTTTTTTTATTCTCCCTCACTGGTTTATCCACTTTTTTATCGCTTATAAGAGAAGTGGACGGAAAAAAATAAAACAAAAAATACGAGGGTGGAGGTAGTTGATTTTGCTTGAATTTTTCATTCGTTTCGCGAAGGCTTTTATCAGCCATCGCGTACAAACGTCTATCTCGTTGGTGTAACTATGTTGTGCCATGTTGCGCGCATCTACGGCATTCGGTTATCGATTTTCCTCTATCTCGTCGATTTAATGAACTAATGGAGGCGCAGACGTCTGGCTATAAACCGGGCTGGAAGTGTATACGCTGAACAATCTATGTACGTCGGTATTGCAGATCGTCCCGGTAGCTATCAGTGAGCGGAGTGCTCGACGTCGCGCCAATCCTCGTCAGCGCGAATTAACTCCGCTGCCGCTTGGGAGAGAGGGGTTAGCACAAACACACAGAGATGCACGCACACACGCGTGCTTCTTTTTATTTATTTTTTCTCTCCGCTGTTCCATGAATTCCGGCACGCGCGCTCCAGCGAAGCTCTTCCCCCATCGGAATCGCCGCGGTACTTTATCAGCGTTCGTTAATTCGCGGCGTGTCATTTGTCACAGGCAGAATTGCACACACCGATGACAGAGGGGGAAAACAAGGTTCGAGGGAGAGGGGAAGGGCGCTCGGGTAAACGTTGTGGAAGTTCAATGGACGTAATTGCTTTTCATGGACTCGCTGGACGTTTATTGGCCGGTCGTTCCGCGCGTTATCTCGATACGATATTGCACCTGGGCAATGATAATGTAAAAGAATTTCATTTTTTTTTTTCGAACCATGGATGTGAAAATAATTTAAAAATTGTCTTTAGTTGGAGCTTCAGATTTCCATGATAATAGAGGCAATTTTTAAAAGTTTTAGACAACACAGTTTCTTTAATGTACCTACACACTACTTATTGGTCACAAATACCCAATACCCAAAAAAAAAAAAAAAAAAAAAAAAAAAAAAAAAAAAAAAAAAAAAAAAAAAAAAAAAAAAAAAAAAAAAAAAAAAAAATCAATTCACTGTTCCTTCAGTATAAAAAAAGCCAAGCTCCAACCCTTTCGCTGCCTTAACTTTTCTTTCTGTTTGCTAATTACGCTCCGTACCGTCTTGAAATGTTACATTCTTGTCCGTCCGTCTGTAGGTGGAAGTCGCGTAATGCGCTGAGAGGGAGACGAAACCAACCGAGCAGTTTAAATATAGAGACTTTCACAAACTACCGACGAGGCAACGTATGCGCAGGGCCTTCGACCTCCTCGTCATCATCTTCTCTGTCCTCCCCCGCTTCACCGTCCTCCCATCTCTGTAACTTCGTCTCGCTCATCCACTCGGAGTAACTCTCCTCGTCTGGTAAACGTAGCTGGCGGTAAGAGTGGAGCACCGCACCGCCGAACCTCTGTCGTCGTTCTACTATTTGAATAATTTACCCGACCGTCCAATTAGAGACTCGAGTGCGAGGAGTTCTCGTTCTCTCGAATGTCCCCGTCGTCGTTTTATACATCCCCCCTCCTTCTTCTTTACTCCTTTCTCTCTTCGGCTAATTTCGACTTTGTCGCCCGTTTCGTCTACCGCATAATTTTCTCGCTGCACGAGAGATGTCCGTTACACCGGAAACTAGTCAACGAGCACGAGAATTATTCTGCCCCTCCTCCTGCCTTCCCCGAGTCGCCGACCGTTGCAGCTTTCATCCCTGTTTTCGCGCACTCTCCGTAATCACTCCGACGTGTCATGAGCAGAGTGTGGAAATAATTAATAAAGACGTATGTTTATTTGTCGTTTAATATATATGGACATGTATGTATGTTCTTTTAGAGGGGTAACATTTTTTTCGGTGTATTTCTTTTTATAGGCTCACACCATGTTCGTCTTGTTGTATTTAACTCGTTGACGCGGTAATCAATGGTAGTCCGCGGATTATCGCTGTTTGCCATCACGTACAGCTAAGTCGTGCTTTTATCTCGCGAGCGTTTTTTTTTTTTTTTTTTTTTTAAAGCATATTCTCTATGTGCTGCTATGAAGGCTATCTTGCTACATGTCGAGCGTCCCCACAATGATCATATATAAAACAAAAAAATTCCACATATTTCCAATATAATTTTATATGTTGATCATTGACTTTTATCGTTATTTTCCCTCTGTTCAGTTGATTCCGATCGTCCCGAAGGAGAAAGACTTAGCCGTCAGCGAAGATAAGGCAACTTATCGACCGGCTTCTAATCTCCCGCTGCCAACTGGAACCGTTTAGTTCCAGCACTTTCCTGATAGCTCCATAAAATCCTTGGTAGTCCATGTACACAGCCGGGTTGCGCTCGTTCGAGTGCCCACGTGCGCTCTGTGGCTTTTCCGTTCTCTATGTGTGAGGAGAGAGAATCCCGCGGGTGGCGTTATCGAGGCGGGCCAACGAACCAGCACCGTCGTCGTGGAGTCGCTATGCGGGGCGAAAACTAAGTAAATAAGTGGATAGCAGGGCGCGAGGGAGAAACTCTGTATGGAGCTCTGTAGTACTTTGTGTATGTGTATATGTAACACGAAAGGCTGTGGAAATATCGTCTCGCGGAATCGAGACACCGAAGGAAGGGAGACTTCAGGGAACTTCGTGTAACATCCCCGCCATATAGAAAACTATATACATAACTATATAAATATATATCTATATGAACATGTGCATTAGTATATGGCAAAGTAGAACCAGAAGCAATTCTCCCATACATTCTTCCACTCCCCCGCAATACTCGAGAAAGATAGCCGTGGCTTCAACGTCGACAGGCTCTCTGCAACTGCCACGAACAAGTTTCTTCTCTTCCTCGTCCCTCGTGACGCTCAACTCTGGTTCTGTACATATATTCGCTGGAACATGTGGTATATCGGTGTATGCGACGAACCTTCTAACAACCAGAATCGAGCAACAAAAATCAAACGTGTTCATTCGTCAATGAAAAATCGGAAATTACACACCGTCTGCATAGCTCTTCCACGCTTTCAGTTGTCGCGATAAAAAGGCTTTACTTTTAAGGAACAATTCTTGTTTACAGAATCTAAAATTTTTTTATTGCCTTATTTTATATATATATATATATATATTTCTTTAATGCTTATACGGTTATTGCCAAAAATATATGGTTAATTTGACATGAAAAGAGCTGTGGATCATTGTGAATAAGAAATGTTTATTAAATTCACAAACTTTTTTTTTTTATTAAAAAATTTGACGATGCATTTTCATTTCTTTATTATTTTGGATGGCGTACTCAAGTAGATAAACTTTTCTTTTTTTCAAGCATATTTCTTCACTTCTAAATAATAATACTAATAATAATAACGATAATAATAATAATAATAATAATAATCTCGTTAAACCGACAGCGATAGGTTGCGCGGTTGGTGTGCGGTTCTGGCGGTCCCCAAAATCAAGTATGGGTGACCGCCATTCCGCGCGCTGTTTCTTTGTTTTGCAAGAAAAAACCGTGATACGAGGTCCAAACAATGTTACGCAATCATGACTCAACAAAATCCTGTACAGTTTGTAGCAAACACTGCAGCCGACACGAGCGAACAACTCTAGGCCGGTACATAGTCTCATAATTTCACGTGAGCGACGAGTCCACGGCCAAAACTAGACAGTGATTGCCTCTCGCACACTGTACCGAGCACGCACTTTGGTTGGCTTCTCACAACGCGAAGTAGTTGAACTTGGTTTTAATTTGTAGAAAACAATTACCAAAAAACAAAACACCCCCGAAGCCACACCCGGCGGTGGAGCGGGCGTCGAAAACGTGTCGAATACGAGCACCCATATTTCACGCGTTTACGATTTCGTTTAATAACGTCATATTGTTTTCCCAAACAATCCATCTCGAGGTAATTATACTCGTATAATTGTGCTATTTTTTAATACCCGGCGAATATATTTGAAAAATAAATAAATAAATTAACGCTCTATGACAAATCGATTCGATTTACTGTGCGATGAAAATAGGTCTCTTATCGCGGGAGAGATAACGCTTGGAGTGTTTTATCGAAAATTCGCAGATCCTTATCACGTCCCGATACTATTAAGTCACCGTTATGTTTGTGAAATTAAATTTTTTTTATCGTCACCGATATCATCGACACGACTCATAAATCCGGATAAGACACGGTCCATCGTAACGTCTACATGAGAGATGCGAAGCTGAACAATTGTTTATAATTCAATGATAATAAGGATTGATGTAGTCTCGTGAATATTTTTCTCGATTATTATAAAAATTACTGTTTCCTTATCCTTATCACTATCGCATGATCTCTTCGCTGCGTTGGTCACGAAGGATCATATCAAAGTCGGGTGTACCAAGACGAACGGCCGGTAAGGAAGGGAGAATAAAACCGTGGGGAAACATGATACTACCGCAAAGCTAGGTGATGTGGGTTAATTCGCGTACACATATACGCATACATCTACATATACATATATATTTAATACGGTGGGATAAACGACTTAATTCGTCTCGATTAATTGAGGCCGGCTTGTAATTTGTCCATCCGGCCGAGTTGACTCATTCATCATCGAGGCTCTCCGTTCATTTTTCTTAATCAAACCGAGACGACGCACGGATTTTTTTTTTTTTTTTTGAACAAACCCTCCTCGTTTAATCCTATGCACGTTATCGCAACTTTTCTCAAAGGAATATTTTTTTTATCTTGAAATCGGGTATCATTTTTTAGTGAAATCAAATTGAACACATTTGATTTTTTAACGCTTGAAACGTTCCACTCCCATTCCCGGCGATACTTCATATCTCCTAGTCAACTTAAAAAAAAAGGAAAAAAAAATATGTCCACGTTTCTCACTCGCTCCGCCGTTCGTCTTTGCGTGGGTGACGTGTTTATTTGAACGACTGGACAAATATTATTTTACCGTCGGCTTACGAAACTAAGCCAAACCCCGAGAGCAGAGCCTGAAAATCTCGCTACATATATCCGCAATAGTTATCCAGTAAAATATATATAGGTACGAAGCTCTATGACATACACGATGGCTCTACGGTCTGCTGACAGATGGCGCAGGCCGGTAAATCAATATTCTCCGGGTACGTGGTATATATGTGTTGGATGTATACATAACCGCTATATGGGCATCATCTCGGCTCTCCTATACCCCTGTGTTATGTACACGCGTAAAATACATACATACATATATACATTATATGTACCCGTACCCGTACGTGTACGTAATATCGAATCACCGCTGATGCAGTTGGTTGCTGCACAGCTCACCTGAAAATAGGGAGATAGAGAGAGGCCGAAGATACACGGCGGGAGCCCCGGAGCGAGAGATCGTTACGGGGGCAGACACGAGCGAGAGATCGTGCAGGAAAGATGGGGGAGAGACACGGTCGGATCCAAGCGCTGCCACCGGTTCTCTCCTCTTCCCCTCGAAACTCCCGTCGGGAATGGCTTTTCCATCGTATGATGCTCCGCGCTGTCATGCTTTGACACGTATGTGTTCATGCATCATCCAAACACGAATTGGTCACTCTCCTTCACGGCCTTCTCCTCGTCCAGCTTCTCTATTCGTCGCCACTGTCGCCACTGTCGCTTACATTTCACAGCCCAGAGACGCGGGTGTTACAACCACATTGCAGATTTCTGTACATACTCATACGCCGTTTGAATCGCGTTTACCAAATATCGAAACAGGTTCTTGCCGGACCCGGTAAACGACCAATCGATGCCGGGAAGACTGTTACGTGCCCGTCAAGTGTCCATCAATAATCGCTTAATTCATCGAGCAACAGTCGTGGCATTGTTTCCGCTGCGAATGCCGATTGTGAAAAATTGTGTACTGTTTAACTTTGTCCGGTCGAGCGATAACGATAAATTTTCGATAACAGAATAGCGGGAGAAATTACATACGGCGAGAGCTTGCTGCAAACAGCAGGATGCGTAGTTACCAGTGGAGAAAAAAAAAATACTTGGTTCATCGAAAGGAAAACACTGGACCGAACGGAGAATTCACGGATTCATTAATTCATAGAAAAGAAGATTCGCTTGACTAAATATTTATTTCAGCATGTTTTATCTCTTTTATATCGAAAAAATAAGCGATTAAATAAATAAGTAGTATATGCCTGTCCGCTTTTCCAAAATTCGTAGCGAGAAATCGAGTTGTTTGCATATCCAGGATTTATGGATTTAATAATGCCTTGGGAACAATGGAGTTTCGTCTTTATTGACTTGCAGCAGAGGCCATTTAATGCACCAAAGTACCAAGAAAAACACACACACACGCACACACAGGCATCTTATACATCTAATGATTATCAAATGAATATCTAATAGTGCCGATAGCTCGCGAACGATGTAGATCCACAGGCGGCAATGCGTGTTACAGTCGAACGAGAAATCGACCGAGAGTGAACATGTTCGCGTCTATAATCATGGCGTTTATTTTAAACGGTGCACGCGTCGTTTATAAATGACCGCGTGATTCGCTTGTGTCACGTACGGCATGTATAGAACACGTATACGAGCTAGAGTCGCAAGACATCGTCACAATTTTCCGACCGAGAGAGACTCTACACGCGCGGTAATACAGCAGTCATTTAGCTGCGGTAAACGGTCTAGTACCGATGAGACAGGCACATGACCGTACTCGATAGAAGGCGGCGTTGAGTCGTTTCGTAATCCGCAGTTTGTTACGATAAGTAGGTACCCGATACCTGGGCGTCACTACGCGCGTAAGGGCACGTGTCCCCCGAAAAAATTAAAAATTAAAAAATTAAAAGAATGTGGACGAGACGAAGGTACAGGTTGATTCTATTTCTAATGATTCGCGTCGAATTGAATTAGAGTCATCGCTAATTGATATATTTGCGAGCGCGTTCAAACGTGTGAATTTTCAATGGAGGAAAAAAATAGAAAGTCAATAAGGACGATAAATCTGTTAGTTCTTGATGGATCTTAGAGTAGCGTCAATTTGATTTTTGGGAAAGTGGGACCAGTAGTCGGACTGCGTTCAGAAACTTTGCGGACCAGTTTTCGGATAATGTGTTAAAGATGTATCAACAGTTATATAAACAGGGTCCGGGACTGTTTTGGGTTAACCGGATATTTTTAATAGCTTTACTCATATTGCAACGTACATTTGATTCTTCAATAGTCGACGAATTCTCCTTAATTTTCGGGACATTTTTCCGTGGACACGATATCAATAACGCCTGCTTGACAAAATCGGTCGATATTCAATTATGGTGATTGCCAATACAGAGATGTATTATTAGTACGAAGTTTTCGAAACCCACGCGTTCGCTTAACATACGTCAGCAGTTAACCAAGTATCGCTTTTATGGTAGTTGATCGATTTCACGAAGAAAATTTTAAAAAATGCACGAAATACGCAGCTGCGAATATATATATATGTATATATATATATATATATAAAGTACTCGTTTTTTTTATATCTGTAACTTGAGCCTTGTCCAAATAAACCCTGGCATTATATTCCGTTACGTATTTAACTAAACTGCGATAAATAATTGGCAGATACATGATTTGCCGAAAACGGCGTCGCATTACCATCCGTAACGTGTGCCTCTCGTTCGACGATCATTTAATAGACGTATCCTCCGCGGTGCGCAGGGTATGAAACCGGCTTTGCGGCGGTCAGCCGACGCGGTCCCGCATGAATCGTAGCGTAACCGGCCTTGCGGGGTTTATCGGATATCGGAGGCAGTCGGAGATGGGGGTCTCCGGGTATAGTTCTGTATAGCATCGATCTTGTTTGAAAATGAGACAATTTGCCGTTTCGCGTATTCGAGCGCGAGGGGGGACACGGAAGGAACCTCCCGCGCACACACGTGTCCAGCAATCCTTTCTGATCGTGTTGTTCGCTGGATGGAACTCCGTAAATCTCTCTCGATAGCGCCGCGTCGTGTAATTGGCGAAAACGTATTTATGCATCTCTGTGTGTGTGTGTGTGTGTAACTGTCAATGCAATTCGAGTGTCCCGCCGGTCTGATATTCCAAGTTCCCTCCACCATACAATAACTAACATGCGTCAATGTGTTTCATCACGGGCGACGAAATAATAATCGTACGGAGCCGATTAAAAACTAACCCCTTTCCTCCGACGAGGGCTATTCGAGATAGGACAATTTTTCACAAATCCACATTTATATAGTCATATTTTTATGACACGCGCAGCTCTGATATTACAATTTTAGTCGACAAACGTGTTTATCGTTTAAGGACGAGGAAGAAATAATTCTGTTCAACATCCATTTAATTAATATATCTTCTCTCTATATCCGTGCTATCAGTGCGTTAATTAATTAATTACCTGTACCTATATAGGAACTCGGGTCTACCTGATCGGTAATTTTTTTAGTTTATAATCATTCTTCGTCTCTCCTTCTCCGTCTAGCATTTTATGGATAGAGAGATAAGGAGGTGACTTTGTCCCTCGGAAAATGCCGGGATCAAACCTAATCGAGCTGCCCGAGGAATTCGAGTGCAGCGAGACGACGCGGACAGGTTAGCGCGCAAGCTGCCTACACGTAATTCCCTCCGAACTGCATTGCGGTAGTGCGGTAGTGCGGTAGTGCAGAAGTGCAGAAGTGCTGAAGTGCAGAAGTGCATTGGGTTTCTTGTTCTTTCGAGATGTGCGCACGGATGCCACGTACGAACGGAGGGAAGGATTCCCTTGATCGATTCGTGGTACTCGCTACTCAAGCTCCAGCTTCTCCTGCTGCTGCTGCTGCTGCTGCTACTACTATTACTGCTGGAACGGTCGTGTTTTTTCCATCCGGCGTGACATTCGTTAGCGCGACGAGCTTGTACGATCCGGTGCGTATTACTATACCGGGAGAACCAGTGGCGTGTACACCATATATGTACGGCGTATCTGGCTCACTGGAGCTCCCTTGCCGATGACACTCGTATCATTGACCCGCGATCATTTGACTTTATTCAAACCGAACAAGTCAGATGGGACTGGACAATTACAGATGCGACGATAATTTCCAGTTCGGATTTGAGATATAACCAATACGGTCTATCGAAAAAATGTACTCTCGCTCTGACATGTATTTTTTATTAATTTTATCTTCATTTTATTTAACGATAATTTATTAATCAATCCGAGACACAATTCCATTAAATTTCGTCAAAGAAAATTTCACCTCGACAACCTTTTGTTATTTTAGCGGAATTTTCACTTGTAGGAAAAGACAATCGGTCATAAAAGTTTCTCCGATCTGACACGTATCCCGGGTAGCTTTTTTACGATTAATAAAATAAAACTCCATTCTCGGTAGCTGAAACATCCCGGGGAAATGTACGATAATATGTAAGGCGAAGGTCTCCCTTTCCAACGACGCGGGTCAAAAGAAAAACTGCCACCCGAGGTTGATCTTTATCGGAGAACCGGCGATCTATTCACCGTACCTACCATCTCGTATTGTTTGATTTATATATATTTGATATATATGTAATTTCTATATAATATATTCTATATATATACATAACATATCTCGAGTGAACATGGCGAGAAATCTTTCTTTAACCTCCTTCGGTAAATTTTTCTTTTTTCTCTTCAATAATCCCGCTTTTGGCGAAATCACCGGCGAGGCGATACAGCTTGCGGGTATAATGCACCTGTATAGAGTGCACGTTTCGCGCGAAGCTGCGGGGCGAGTTACACAAGCTTTCGATAATAAAATTAAACGCGGCCATCGGCTTCCCGATGGCGCGCGCACACACACGCACACATACATTGGTGTAACCGCGAAGTAGAGATGTCGGTGGGAGCTCGGGAGAGAAATGGATTTCGATATACCGGTGGTGTTTCGGTTAAGCCCATGAGAGCGAATGAGTGAAAGAGAGAAATAAAAAAAATCGAATGCGAGTTGAGTTGCACCCGCAGAATCGTCGTTTCGAACTGTGAGAGTCCCCCGGGTGACTACGCCCTTGGAGAGCGCGAGTTTCTCGCGCAGCGCAGCGGCGGGGGACGCGACCGGGAGAATGCACGGCAATGGCACCTGCATTTTATTGCTTCCATTAAAGTTGATTGCTGTAATGCGCGCGCGAGTTCTGTCCAGGGTAACAAAGACGACTTCTTTTTGTACATTTTTTTTTCGCATTTTTTTTCCTTGTAATTGCGCGGCAGTTAACGAATTCATCGGACGTCGCGATTCTCTAGTTCCTGCAGACGTGACGTATATATATAATTTTTATTACTTCAACTTTTTTGCACAGCTCGAACTTAATAATTTATCCGTCAACTCGAGACAATCGGTCGCCCGAAAGAGCCGCTTAATCTTAATCTCGCCGGATAGAGAGAATGTGTCCAACCAGCATTATCCCCGCGCTATTGCTACCGAACAACGACCGAGAGAGAGAATTCAAGTCAGTAGGCTAAGACGCCTCGATAAATTATTCAAGCGATCAATCCTCGACCTCTCGCAGAGCGGGGCTCTGAGAGCAAGAACAACCTGTCACACCCGTTAGTACTTTAATGATAGAGTGATAACCGGCTATCAGTTACACACTTGAGCGATTACACGCGAGCGGACATAAAACAGAATGGTGTAGCGCGAAGATACATAGAGAAAAAAAACCTGATATTTCATTAAACGCTCGCATATCGACTTCGCTTCTTTTCTCAGCAGGCCGCGAGTATTGATAAAAAAAATATATATTTCTTTTTGTTACTAATGAGAAGATTTCTATTGGCCAGAAATGGCAAAAATTATCGGGAAAAATTATTGGCAAAAAAAAACAAATCTTTATTTCTTCGCGATAAAATTAATTATTTTTGTTAAAAAATTTCTTAGCACACGTAAAAAAAATGTATAAAGATTTTTGATACAAAGTAGCTTCGTCTTCCAGGATAACTCCCGTTAATGGACTCTTGCTCGTTGCGGTATCCCCGGCGCTCAGCTGACAAATGGTCTGACTGTAGATTATTTCTCGGTCCGTGGTCCCGCGCGTCTACCGCCATCAGCATCAGCCGAGCATCGTACGTCGCTCTGAGCAACGGGTTCACGCACGTTATAGGATGGAGAAACCGAGGAGAGGAGATATGCGCTTCCAAGAGTAGAGAGACGACCGCCTCCATTTTCCCGGTGATGGATTAACCATGAGCGAGCCAACAGCTGCTACATCGATTCCTCGTAATGCCCGCTCTCCTCGGTATATCCACCGCACTCGGTATATCCCTTTCGAGTGTGCGCGTACAGTTCGAATGCATGTGTCTGTGTCGCGCAAACTCGCCCGTTTACGAGCCGTATTAGCCGGCGCGCAGCTGCGACAGGGAGAGAACAGGCGCCTCTCCTCCTCTCCCACCTCATCATACTCATCATTCCACTTCGCTCGTATCCCACTCGCGTCTATACTTCCTCTTTAAATTATTTCTCAAGCAGTTTACATCTTAATTGTCGTCCGATAAATTAGTCATGAACTTTATAAAGGGCGCACATATGTTGCCAGTTTTAAAAAATATTGAAAGGACTGAATTTAAAAAAAAGTAACTACCTAAAATTTGAATCCAACTATATTACCTTACCACCGATAGACGCTCAGAGAAAAAAAAACTACAGGAATGTTTAAAACAAACGTACAAAAATGAAATTTGTAGATGCTCGGAGATAAAAATTACCGCATCTGTTCTATCTGAAACGTAAACACGCGTCCCGAATTGCTTCGTTCTATAGTCTTCCTTTGTGCACCATTCTACGCTTCCTTCCACGAATACAAGTAGCAGCGGCGTGGGTACAAATAATTATTCTCTCGGTGGTTTTATCGCGGTGAGAGGACGGGAGCGCACGGAGTAACAGCGTCTTTTAATTTTTCTCCGCGACAAAGCACCGCGTGAGCCACCACCGGGCACGGGGAAAGACGGAGAGTGGGTTTTATCGCCGCGACAGCATCGGGACGTCGGCCACGACTACCGTTCGTCGCGCGTAATTGGCCCGCAATTAGCGGGAACCCGACGAGCCCTCTCTATCTACCATTTCTATTTCCGGTCGTGTCGCACTACCCGCCGCCGCCGCCGCCGCCACCGCCACCGTCACCGTCACCACCACCGCGGACTCGACAGATATCTCACTCTGAAACATAAACCCGCGCGGCACATCCGCGACTTTCGGTAAATTCATTTTATTTGTCGTTGGCACGTTACTGCGCGCGCGCAATCCGCAGTACCGTCACTGTCGCAAAATTACATGTCCTATCAGCGTGACGATATGAAAAACAATGTCGCGCTTGTGAGGCTCACGTTGCTCATACATCGTCGAGAACCAGAGACACAACTTTTTACTCGCCGCTTATGCAATCGTCTGTGTATTCGTTTATTTCGAAACGTTTCTACCATCGCGTCTATGCAAATACGAACGTACGATCTGTCAGAGAAGTTTAAGTCATGAATTCGCTATTTTTAATTATATTATATTATAAAAGCCATAACATTTAAATATAAATAAGCAGGTATATTTTTTTATTAAGGAAGAAACACGTTCGAGACATTCCACAATATCTTCAAGAACATTTATTTACGTAATGAATCTTCTCGTTTCTTTACATTAAAGACATCATCACCGACAAGCATCCTCTACCATTGAAAAAATAGATGCGATTAAAACCACGAAATTTTTATGAAAAACAACATTATCAGTTAAACCTTTCGCAAAGAGAATAAATGAGCCGCCAAAGTTGTCTTTTTCCGACAAGTATGTGTCGCCGACTTTTCGCTCCGGAGTCTTGCAAAAAATCATTTTGGAAACATATAAAAGTCCGATTGAACCAAGCAAGCACTGTAAGCAAATATAAATTCAATAAGAGTCTATAAACCAGGTACTCCGCTGGAGAGTAAGAAAAATATATTTCATCGTATCGTCGAATATGCACGCCGCGAGTTCGACAAAGACTTTTCTTCGTCCATCCCGTTTTTCCTTTGTGACGTCGAAATCCCGTCGTTTCTCGGTGCGCTACGACGTCGGCGTGCTCGACGTCTGGTTGAAGCACCAAGAATGCAAATGCGAAACTGCTGTCGCCACTTCGAGAGCCAGACTTCCCGTCCGCTGCGGCATCTCCCGTGCTCTCGAACTTCGGCCTGAAATCTTTAGCTCCTCCGAGTTCGGCGTACATATCAGATGTATATGTATATGTATATGTATATGTATATGTATATGTATATGTATATGTATATGTATATGTATATGTATATGTATATGTATATGTATATGTATACATATACACATGTGTATAACTAGCTCTTCCTCCGCTTCGCACGTACTATTAAACACATATTTGATGTACGTACAAAAGTGTAAAACAAACGCTGAGAAACAGAAAGGGGTAACTCCCATATTAAAAGCGTGCTAGTTACGCCATTACGCTTTCCAGCGATCGATTATTTACCGTACATATATGTCGATGTTGTACGATCATATAATCTCCAGTGTACGCTGATATTATATGTTAGCCGATACGAGTGGGGAAGACAGAGACGAGAAAGTACCGTCGCGCTCTCTGCGTGTCCATATAGTGGCGAACGCGTGCAAAGAGCCAGCATCAGTGTGCGTGCTTACGTACGCGAGGAGAGCATGGATATATTCATGAAACGAGAAACATGGCGGTCCAGAGGGAGCGAGGAGTATGAGGGTGCCGTGTACGTTTTCTCGCTCCGTCCAAAGCTCCGAGCCGATGCTGTGCAGAGGACCGGAGAGCAAACTCCCGCTGTCCTCTTGGCCCTCCACCCGTTCGTGCATTACCAGTACAGAGAAATTATGCCGATGTTCTCATCCACATAGAGTTTGTCGCTGTCCGGCCACCGGCTTCTCGTACCCATCGGAGCATGAGACTCGACTAGTTAGTTAGGTTTTGGGTTATCTAAATCCTCCTACTCCTACTCCTGGGATGGTTAAACCATTTGACAGTTAAATAAATGCAGCGGCTTCGAAATATCGCCGTCTTCAATCCAGTACTGGAGGATTATACTGCTGTTTCCTTTACATTCTTTTTTATTTTTAAACAAAGGTCGATAATATGGCCATTTAATTAATGGCATCTCTCAGTTTCATTAAAACTTTGCTTCCTATGTTGCCTGTTTTTTATTATTCGTTTCGACGGTAGGTATCGTCGCTCCCTTGTCACGCCGGAGGACGCCGTCCTCCTCGTACTCCCGGACTTTATTTACTTCTTCCTCTTGTTCGTTCTCTCCTTAGCCTCCGCAAACCCCAACACTCTCCTCTCCGATACACGATGTTTCTTCTCCCCTCGTGCCCGATGCCCACTCTGCCCGGTCGCACCTATACCGGGTGTCTTTGAGAATCAACTTCGCTACACGCTACGAGTTTCTCTCCTCCACTTTCAGCACTGTGGATGGGAATCCTCGTAAATCATCCTGCTGTGAAAGCTACTCGTCCGTTCTTTCTATTGCGCCCCCTCAGTGTTCGCGTCGAAATTTCGAATTTGCGCTGTGTTTGGAGAATTTTTTTTTTAACTTAACTGCGAGTCCTATAAAAGTTTTATCACTGTTATGGACGAAATATGATGTTGGAATTGGTAGAAACGTTGATTGAAGTATTGAATTGTAGAAAAAATTATTAAGTTGATTTATTTTTACTTGACGAAAAAAAAAAACCAATTTATAGCTCCGCTTAAGATATAATTTTCTTTTTCATCTCATCGAAAAAGTCTCACCCATGATCCCCGAACATGCTCGATTACAATCGGGAATCAAGTCAAACAGACTATTAGACACAACATGTGTGTATATGTATATTTCGAGAGGCAACTACGCTCTCTCGCCTCGAGGCACACGTTCATATCTCCTCATGGAATTGGATCCGAGCTCGAGGCCACAACGGCATTCCACGCTCTCTCGGGGCGTCTCAGGTTCGAAATGAAACGGGCACCAGCTGCCGGGACAACAACGAGGACGACGACGACGACGACGACAAAAAAAAAAAGAAACATATTATGTGCTTCGTCGTAGCCGCTAATGCCGCTCGCTGTCGTCGACGTCAAACAAGCTCACGGATCCATCGGCGAGATACACTCTTAATTCACACAACAAGATCTCTCCTGCACCTTCCGATAAACTATGTAACAAGATTTTCCTCATCGTCAATTAATCGAGACTCTGACCCTGTTACTCCAGAGACAACAGATCAAATCTCCCGTCAAATACGATCAGAAAAAATTAAAATTCCCTCGCTTTATCGAAAAAAATGTATCGACTTTATTCTCTTATTTGAGTATAGTGTACGTTGCAGAGGCAGTCTCTCTCGACTGTGACGCACATGGATTCTACTGATTCTCCTTACTCTTATTATTTTAATCCTTCTTCAACGTCCTACATCCTTGCCTCAAGTTCTTGTCATCTTTTATCCTTATTCGTCCTCTTCCTCCTCCTCCTCCTCCTCATCTTCTTCTTCTTCTTCTTCTTCTTCTTCTTCTTCTTCTTCTTCTTCTTCTTCTTCTTCTTCTTTTTCTTCTTGTTCATCTTCGTGGATAAAAGCGAGAGGAGGTCTGAGAATATATATTTTTAAAAAAGTGAAAATATGAGGAGAGTGCTTGCTGGACTGCATAATCCTGGGTCTTTACTTCTCCCGTTCGTTTGCTCATAGCCGTCTCTACCACTACTACTACTACTACTACCACTTCTTCTTCTTCTTCTTCTTCTTGTCCTTACTCCTCTTGTTCTTTTTATTCATATTCTTCTCTCGCTCGGAGGCTTGACGGCAATCCTAAGGAGCTGCTGAGACCATCTCCGCAGGGCTGAGTGCCTCCGTGTTCTCGGCAACCTCACCCCCCGTGTTGAACCTTACTCGTATAGCAACCTCGCCACGCTCTTTTACCTCCTTTTTTTGTGTCGTCTGCTCTACACTACTCTAACTCTACTGTGCGCGGATTCTGCACACACACACACACACACACACAGTCATAGCATATCTCTTTTTAGGCGTCTCGTTGACTGCCGTCCAAGTGGAACCCTTTCTCTCGGTTGGGCTCCTCCTTTTCGCGGACCCATATGCATCGAGAGTGAAGGCTTTCCACTACCGATGCTTGGATTCGACCTGTGTACGCGGTTGTCGGTATTTACCCGATTTCACATGGTAATAGTTGCGATAATTGCTCTCTCCTCGCGTTATTAAAGGATAAACCGAACATAAGGTCTTCAAATTTCAGGAAAAAAAAATTAAGAACTCGAAATAAAATACTGAAACTCTATTTAATCTTTCGCAATTACTTCATAATTTAACGTATTAATGACAGTTTTCGTAATGATCGTTAAAACGCTCGGTAGGTGAAGCTTATGAAAAAAAAAATATTGACCGTAATTTACCGATTTAATCTGTGCAGTTTCGACTTATTTTTATGGACTATAAACAACTTTTTCCTCAACTTTTATGCGAGCTATTATACGCTGTGCAACTTGGAACGATCGACCGTGCCGTTTCCCGTGAATCTTTTCAGTCACGATCCGACGATCCTCGATCGTCGTGTCCCGTCGTACCATCGCGGCTTCTCCACCGCTCGAACAGAATAACCGTGGATGGCTAATAGATTCCCAATTACAGCGATTATCTCGCGCAATTAATCCGGGAAATTGAGATATACGCGACGAGAGGCTTATCGATCGAGCTGTGCGATATACCGGCGCCGCAGCACCGGTATATCGCGTTAACGGTAGAATGTGTTCAGCCTCGCACGTTTAATTCTTATGTGAAAATTTATGCCTCAATTGATATGCTTATGGGCCATGTGAAGTTAATTCCCTCGACGGATGCACACATACACATATATAGATGTATATGTATATAGTGTACAAGGTGGTGAGTATGACCCACCCAGATCGGACCGTAATCAATGATACCCTAAATCTTGCAACATCTCTCTGCACCATTGCATATTCCGCTCTGTATGTGACATAACCCGAGCTCTCAGCCACTATGCTCGCATGATTAATCGATCGAACGTTATATTACGGAGAGCGAGAGCCTGTGTATAAAGGTGTCCAAGCTCGGTCCATCATCTTTCCCGTTATCCCCGGAGAGTGGAAACTCTCCGGCTCTCCGTATCGTTCGACGAATCTACCGGGTGCACGGTACATCGTAAATAAACGCGTTAAGGAGAGTAATAAAAGTGGACGGTCGATATGGTAACTTGACGGACGGAGCATTTTAACGCACAGTCCATTCCCTGGACGAAAAAAACTCGCCGTACGGGTGAGAAAAATTCAAAATTTTCAATGTCTTTCGGGCTTTAATTTTGTGGTGCTCGTGTCACTGGAGACATTCTCGGTCTCCGTTGCTCGCGTGCTCTCTCCGAACTCGCCTCTCCTACGATGCCTTCGCGGTGCTTTTAGCAAGGACTATCGAGGTTACCGTACAGCGATACTATCCCCGGATGTGGAAAAGCCCGTAAACCTTCGCAAACTCCTACGACTGGCAGTAAAACAGTTACGCCCACGTCAAAATTTCCGAGGCTGTATACTCGTGCGACTCTCTTGTTCTCATCGTCGTTCCAACGACGCGTACAATAAACGTCGTCGAACCCCGAATAGGCACGCACTCGAGAGATCGCCGTAGCTGAAACTTACCCTCGGCCCTTTGCGACGTTCAGTTTGCACTCAATCCAGTTTCAGCGAGATTAAACGAGAGCGATATAAGCAAATACGTAAACACGCATACAGCGTTACACTGTGTATCGCAACTATATTTGCTTTTCTCGTAATTACCGTAGACCGGTTGGGATTTTTTTTTGTTTTTTGTTTTTTGTTTTTTTTTTTTTTTTTTTTTTTTTTTTTTTTTTTTCTGTTTTTTTTTTTTTTTTTTTTTTTTTTTTC
>JAPYZC010003314.1:0-23238 GCA_030522665.1 Ichneumoninae sp. A BG-2022a | reverse complement strand
TCGGGGATTAATGTAAGTATGACCGCCATGTGTGGTACTCGCTTACAACTCTTTTTTATTGTACCCAGATAGGGGAAATGAATGTACTTAAACGGAGCCGATCTGATATGTGCATATGAGAAAAAAAGCATCGAAATAATTTCGATCCAATACTCGATCGTATCATAAAAGGAAAAAAAATGCGGGGTAAAAAAAAACCTTTCATAAAAGTCATGAGAGTTCGATTGTCGATTTATCCTACGGGGCTCGACGGTGTTCTTAGTTTTTTTTTTTTATGGATCAACGGTTACAAGGGGCTCGCCCACCGTGCAAGCTCGCGCGTCGGGACTTAAATAGCGTTAATCCGACCGGCGCTATCTGCGTTCTGACTCACAGCCCGAATTATTTGCATATTCGTTTTATTCCGCGTACGAGCTGGAAAAAATATTCCGCGCCTCGTTTCGAGACAATCGGGAAAGGCGCGTGGTACGCGCTTACAGCTAAGTTTAGTCTGTAGACTGCGGAAATAATATTTATTCGAACGTTGTATATGCAACAGCGGACGGGAAGAGGGCAGCGACGCGAGCACGCGAGAAATTTTGCGCGTGTGTCCAGTTTCGTTGAGCCTTTCGATGCGAAAAAAAAAGAAAAATAACCCACACCGAGCACAATGCTGTGGCTGCAGCTGGGCAGGCTACGAGATAAGGCTTATCGGTCGAGAGTCGAGAAACTGGCGACGGAGATTTTGCAGGAAAACCGGGTAATTCTCGGCGCGTTTAGATTTGCCGAGGAAAAATACCAAACACCATGTTTATTTTGCGAAACGGAAAAGAAATCTTTCGTTACCAAAAAAAAAGTCGCTTCCGGTTTTTAAATCTCGGTTCTAGACTGCAAGTGACGTCATACGAGAAAAGTCACGTGCGTTTTTTTAAATATCGGTCATAAACCGGAAGTGACGTCATACGAGAAAATGTCATGTCCTGTTTGAAAACCACATTTTTCGACCGGATGTGATGTCACACCGGAAGTACTTTACTTCTGATTTGAAAATCTAATTTTTCAACCGGAAGTGACGTCACACCGGAAGTACTTTACTTCTGATTTGAAAATCTAATTTTTCAACCGGAAGTGACGTCTTACGAGAAAATGTCATGTCCAGTTTGAAAATCACATTTTTCGATCGGATGTGGTGTCATACCGGAAATACGTCACTTCGGTTTTGAAAATCTAATTTTTCAACCGGAAGTACTTCACTTCCGGTTTGAAAGACTCACTTCGTGACCGGAAATGTCGTATTTTCGGTTTGGCATCACTTCTGGTTGATAAATGAAATTTTCAAGTCGGAAATGGCATTTTCCTGTGCGCGATGACTTCCGGTCGAGAACTGAGATTTTCAAACCGGAAATGACGTTTTCCCCAAACGCATATACGTGCACATTGTGTTTCAGCTTTGGGCTAAAATGCGTTTGCCGTCATCCGATCGATATTTCGATATTTCCATTAAAAAATATCGTTACTTACCAATTTTGTTTTATTTATTTATTTTTTATTTATTCATTCTTTATTTATTTATTTTTTGGAAGAGAAAATACGACTAGCTACCTTCATTGAAAATTTTCATTCCGTCTATTGTTTCAGATGCAGTGGCTCGCCGTTGTGATGTGCCTGTGCGCGGGGTTGGCGAGCGCGAGGACCGAGGAGGACCAGGCATCGGCCTCGAGCTCGAACGGGATATCGGCTGCGCTGCCCGAGAGATGCTTCCACGAGCAACAGTCCGAGTGTCCGTCGACAGGGAACGGCGAGTGTCCCTGCAAGAGGATCGTTCTCTCGCACAACAGTCCCGACGCGAATGCCGTCTTGTGCTGCAATTTGGACAGCCAGAGCTTCGAGTCCGCTCTCGCCTGCGCAAGTGAGTTCGACACGCGCACGGCACCGAAAAATATCTCATCAGCGACGAAACCCGAGAAAACATTTTTTTCTTTTTTTTTATCATAAATTGTTATTATCATTTTTCAGACATAAATTGTTATTACCATTTTTCAGACATAAATTGTTATTATCATTTTGCAGACATAAATTGTTATTATCATTTTACAGATATAAATTGTTATTTTCATTTTTCAGATTTTCCCGCAAACGTGTCTTACATCCACATAAGAAATTCTACACTGGACACCTTCAACGTGAGCGAGGTACGATGGAGAAGACTCAAGTCGCTGTCGATAACCGACGGTAGAATAAATCGCATAAAGGGCCAATTTCTGATGATGACGCCGACCCACTGTCTCAATCTGTCGAACAACGCTCTGGTCGAGGTCGAGAACAATTCGTTCACGAGACTCGCCCAGCTCACGACTCTCGATCTCTCTTACAACAACATCACCCACCTGCCCGCCCTGAATACGATGAACGGTCGTGAATTCTGGCTCGATATTTCGGGTGAGTTAATTTCGGTACTGTATGATTTTTTTTTTTTTTTCATTTTATTTATTTTTTTTTCTCATCGGATTTATGTTTCGGTGTTGATTCACACGCTCAACAGGTACGAACACACTCTGGTGCCACGATATTTATCAGTACATAAACAAGACAGGCGAGAAGCAGATAAACTTTAATAGAGAAAACGAGACGGTCTGCTCGGCTAGCAAAACTTGGCACTGGTTCAACACGACGGAGCAAGTGCCGTTGAAGCAAGTGCGCTATCTGAGTTTGGTAAGTTCGGCAACCCGCTCGGCTTTATCGGACGAGTAGACACGAGGAAAGATTATTGTGCGATCGGCGAAGCAGTCACATTTTTTTTATGTAACTCATGTATGAAAAGTGCCACTTTTCGTGGCTGCCGAGAGTGGCGTAAGTGGCGCTTTACAGCCAAGTGCACTATAAATACCCGGCGGATGCACACGTCGGGCCAATTTTACTTTACACACGCGTATTGTAATTTATTTCACTCGGTTCGTAAAGTGCAATTTTATGGGAAAAAGTGCAATCACCTTGTGAAATAAAATTTCGTACGATCCTCATGCGAAAAACGTTTTCTTAACTCGTGTGATTGCAACACTCGCCTTCGGCTCGAGCTGCAGACACACTCGTCAGAAAAAGTTTTGTCGCACTAGTATCGTAATGTACTATTACGGATGCTTTTCGTACTTTGCGCACGCGTCTTGTACTTTACGCACATGTCTCGTACTTTACACACGCTTCTCGTACTTTACGCACGAGTCTCGTATTTTACGCACGAGTCTCGTACTTTACGCACGTGTCTTGTACTTTACGCACGTGTCTCGCACTTTGCGCACGTTTCTCGTACTTTACGCACGTTTCTCGTACTTTACGCACGCTCTCGTACTTTATAGTCGACGTATAAAGTTTACTTTACCGCACTTGTATCGTAAATTACTATTAAGAGACGATCAATGATAATATCGATCTACTTCAGCTGCAAACCGAGTGTCCAAAGGGCGAGAATTGGCAGTGCCAGTGCAACTTTCGTCGAATGGACATCGTCGAGGGAATACATCCGACACTCGCAGTCAACGTCGACTGCAGCGGCATACAGCTGACGGAGCTGCCGGAAAAATTGCCCCGGAACACTATAGCCCTGAACGTTTCGTACAACAATGTGAGGAATTCCTTCGATCGTGTCCCATGCTCTCAATGCTCGATGAAAACGAACGCGTAGAAATAATCTAATTTTTTATTTCTCTTTTTTCGACACATCCAACCCAGATCACGGTTCTCGACGATCTGAGCACGAATCGCTGTTACGAGGACATCCGCGAATTTTATGCGGATCACAACAACATATCGTCGATCAACAAGCTGGAGGGATCGAAATTTTTGGACAACTACGCCATGCTGAGCCTCCGTTTCAACAAGATTAAATCGGTGAGGAAAAACGAACGAGACTGCATTTACAGATTGGCGGATTTTTTTTTTCAACGATCGGTTATCGATTGTGATTCTTCGATATTTTTTATTTTATTTATTTTAGTTGTGGATTTATTGACAATGTGCCAGATGAAACAATTTTTGGTACATAGCATGACATAGCGTAGATTGTCGTGAGAACATATTGCCAATTGGTCATCGACCTAAGTTGTTCAGTCATATTCATTTTATTAATTTTAATGAATAAAATTAATAAAACTAATAAAACTATTAAAGCGTATTCAACTATTAAAAATGTAAAATGTATAATTTCATATGCAATGAGCATCCAATAAATTATTATTATTATTATTATTATTAATTTTATTAATTTTTTCAGTTACCGACGTACATCCTCGTTCCCAACACCCACGACAACAGGAACTACATCAGCTCGAGACACGTGAAGCTCGGTGGAAACGAGTTGCACTGCGACTGCAATACAGCCAAGTACCTGAAGGTACCGTGTTCGACGACCGGTTATCGCTTGTTAAAATAATTGAAAATACAGGGATCATTGATCGATAGCTAAAAAATTGAAAGACCTAATGTGAGCACAGATTTTTTCTCAGCAAAGTTCAAAGGGGCACAAAATTTGTATGACCGAAAGCATTTTGCTAAAAATTTAACCAAACATCAAGTATTGACCCCTCCGCTTATCTTAGAAATATCAGCTTGATAGCTCAATCCGTTCTCAAGTTGCAAGATTTTTCAGTTTTCGGGTCCAACCTACGCACATTTTTTGAAATACAATTTTCCGATGTTTTAGAATATTCTAAACACGTTTTCATTAAAATCTCGAAATATCTTTTTTTTTTATTAAATCAACGTTTCGTGCGAGGAAGCAATATAGTGATTAAAAAAAATTGAATTTCTTTTATTTTTATTCAACAGGTCTGGCTCCAGACGCGTATATTGGACTCGGACGAGGTGCTCTGCGAGAACGTGAAGGAGAAAGTCGTCGATCTCGAGCCGTCAAAGATGTGCGTTTATCCGGGCGACTGGACGGATTACATTTATTACATAATCGGTACCGAGGTCTTGTTGCTCATGAGTCTCATAGCGAAGGTCTCTTACGACTACTGGGTATTCAAAACGGCCGGTTATCTTCCATGGCCGGCTAACAAGATGCCCAAATTGCCATGCGACTGGCTGTGCGAAACTTAGAGCCGGGTTGAGAGAAACTTATTCAGTTTATTGTTATTATTACAATTATTATTATAATTATCTTTTTTTTACACTCGTGATGAGCCATTCATCGACAGCTCGGCTGTTAAATATCCTGACGAGAGAAGGAGTTTCTTCTCCGATTATGTGTAAATAGCGCGTCTTTTTTAAGCGTTAGCGAGTTAAGGATACGACTTTGTTACGATTGTTACATCAGCACGACGATGACTATCGAATACCGATTATTCGATGGATTTATTCGAACCATGACTGGCTATTGCTCCGATAGAGTAAATTTATAGGATATTACGGTACGATATCTATTTGATAAACGAGCGTGAGTACAAGTACTCTAGTCTGCGATGCTTTAAACATAAAAAACAGTAGACTCGTATCGTTGCAGGAACGCTTTAACTTTTATAACGTTTCTATTTAGGAGTACGAATCTGTTAACGGGACGACGATTGTTTTGCTCGGAAGAAAGCAGTGTGGGTGAGACGATCGGGATTCAATAAATTCGTGCATCCCGAAACGTTGTTTCATCTTGATTTATTAGAAATCCATATTTTTCAGCATCAATTCTACATTAAAAAAAAATACGCAGTCGCGAGGGTTCAAAAAAAGCGTGCGTAAAATCGACAAAATATTCGAGTTATCTGCATTTATTAGAAGTCGATATTTTCTCCGCAACAATTTTACATAAAAAAATATTTACACAGACGCGCGGGTTCGTAAAAGCGTACTTGAGATCAACGATTGGTTCATGTAGCTTCGGTGTTGCGCTTTCGTTTTTTAAACTTCGGCATCGTCGATATCGAGCCGCGTTTCGGTGCTTCCCTCTCGAGCTTCTTTTTGTCTCGTTTACTGTGCTTCTTCATCGCCAGCATGTACTCCGGCACCTGGCAGCCGGACGCGCTCATCACCGAGGCGATGCTGGTGACAAATCGATAGACTCAACGATGATAGGAGAGATAAATTTGCAACTTTGATCGAGGATAACTTACCTCCTCAAATTGGCCGTGTCGTGTTCCGTGAAGAACGTTACGGCCTTGCCCTTGTGACCGGCTCTGCCCGTTCTGCCGATTCTGTGCACGTACGATATCGCCGACGGTGGAAAATCGTAGTTTATCACGAGATTGACACCCTTGAAGTCTATACCGCGACCCATGAGCTCGGTACAGACGAGAACCCAGATTTTTCCTTCCCTGAAGCATCGCACCACGTTGTCTCTCTATAAAACAAATTATACGATACACTTAAGGAGGGAGTCTCGCTGCGCGCTGACTTCGCATAAGTTCGACAACAATAAGAGAATATTGCAAGTACTTCTTGATGGTGTAAAATACTGAAAAAAAATCATGTATACTAAAGGTACTGAGAAGATTAATTCTGCATAATGATAATTTCAAAATCTTATTAACAAATTCATCAAAAAATTAATTGGTTAACAAATTACCCGGCAACAAAACTTTTTTTTTTAATGAAAATGATTCGTTTAGTTTTCTGAATACGTATGAATTTTTTCAGACTTTCTAGTAATCGTTGATTTTTGTTCTATAAAAATAATTAAGAAATCAATGATTACTTAAAAATCTTAAAAAATTTATACGTGTTCAGAAAAATAAACGAATCATTTTCATTTAAAAAAAGTTTTGGTAACCAATTAATTTTTGGATGCATTTGTTAATAACATTTTGCAATTATTATTATGCAAAATTAATCTTCTCAGTACCTTTAGTATACATGATTTTTTTCAGTATTTTACACCATCAAGAAGTCCTTGCAATTTTCTCTTATTGTTGTCGAACTTATGCGAAGTCAGCGCGCAGCGAGACTCCCTCTTTAAAAGTTCTAAACAAACAGTTCAAAAAATTAATATATTATATAATTTCTGCAATGCATGCATGAGAAATCGCGAAGTGCTGTTATTCACTTGAGTCTGCGTTCTATCCGAATGAATGACATCGACGTTGATGCCATCGTAGATGAGCTCGTTGAAGAGTTCCTGGGCTCTTTCCTTGCTCTGCACGAACACCAATACGGGAGGTGCGATGCCCTGCAAGACAAAAATTTTCCCTCGTCAAAACTTCCTTTTCGGTCGACAAAATTTTCCACGCGTATAAAAAAAAAAAATTAATAACTCTTTGGATGATGTTGCGAATCGCGATGAGCTTTCCCCTCTCCGTGCCGACGAAGAGTAACTCCTGTTCGACATCGGCGGCCGCGGCGTTTCTCTGTCCGACCGTGGCGTTTATCAGACCTTTGAGATTGTGCCGACACCATTTCGTCACGGCCGGTGTATTCGTCGCGCTGAACATCGCCCGACGGAGATTATCGTTGCTGCACGCCTTCGTTATCTCCTCGAGCTGGTCGCGAAACCCTCGCGTGCCGTCCTCGAACAGTTTGTCCACCTCGTCGACGACCAGCCACTCTACGCTGGATACGAACGATCGATCAGATCGGCAAACAAAAGTCAGTCAATCAACGCATGGTGGCCGTTTTTTTTATCTCGGAAAAAAAATTCCGACTTTTCCCGGACCAATTAAAAAATTTCCCTGACCGAACTTCTAACTTCTATTTAAAAGAGTTAATGATGCAAATGAAAATCGACTTTTCCCGGACCAATTAAAAAATTTCCCTGACAGAACTTCTGACTTCTATTTAAAAGAGTTAATGATGCAAATGAAAATGCCTAATATTGTATTCATTTGTAGTTATGTTTTTTTCAAGGAACTTTTTGTTTATCTATAGAAGGTTCGCCGACAATTGACTTTTTCCTCGACCAATTTTTAAATAGCTGACTTTTCCCTGACCAATTAAAAATGTACCCTGATCGAACTTCTGACTTCTATTTAAAAAATATTAGTGATTCAAATGTCTAATTATTGTATTACTTTTTAGATCCATTTTTTTCAAGGCTTCCTTTCATGTATTTGTTATTTATTTATAGAAGGTTTGGCGACAATTTACTTTTTCCCTAACTAACTTTGAAACTCCTTTACTTTGCTCTTATTTCTTGATAAAATATTTTTTCCCAGACTTTTTCAAAGTTTCCCGCATCGCGGCCACCATGGAACGGCTCGATTTGCCGACTACTCACTTGCTCAGCGATATCGCCGGAGGATCCTGATTTAGAAGATAGACGAGTCTGTTCGGCGTTGTGATGAGAATGTCTGTCGATTGTTAAACGTGAGATAACAAAAAATTAAAATCAAATTATTGGAAAAGCGAAGAATTGTTTTTTTAATCTTTGCTATCGAAAACGCACCGAATTTCTGGGAACTCTTGGGACCGTATTTGTCTAGCGCCTGTTTGACTTTGCTTATTATGTGAATCCTGAAGGCGCGTCCCTCGCTCAATCTGAGACACTCCCTGTACGTTTGTTTAGCGAGTTCTCGAGTCGGACTTAGCACGACCGCCCGGAAACCCTTTTTCCGCGGTCCTTCCAGGTGATGAATTATCGGCAAGAGAAAAGCTGCCGTTTTGCCGGAACCCGTCGGCGCACAGGCCAAAAGTTCTCGGCCCTGAAACAGTTTGAATTTAATTTGCCTGTTATTATTTATTTATTTATTTATTTATTTACGGGACGAGCCCTTTTACATAAAATAATTCAGATAATATAATATCATAACAGTATGAAATCAAAATTAAATTCATAATGATTTTTTGTTCTGCGCAGTTCACACTTTAGTTTTTCGATGTATAAGAATATGTTTTTGGTATAGTTTTAATTAACAATTAATATCACATTTTATCACTTCGTATCATAGTATCCATCATGAATCACTCGAAGAGTTATTTGTCATTATAGTCACTATTATTATTGATATTTTTGATGATTCAGTGAAGATGCAGTATTATTTATATCGAAATCTATCGCGTTACAATAGTCGAGAAATAATACGAAAAAAAAAAATTGAGAAAACAAATTTCTAAATTACGAATAATTATTTCAAATAAAAAAAAATGTTTTATGTATTATTATTATTATACCTCCAACATGATAGGCATAGCCTGCATCTGAATGGGCGTCGGATCTTCATAGCCACACCTTTTGAGATTCTCCACGAGATCCTTCGCGACGCCGTGCCTGGACGATAGCTGATCAAAATTTTCCAGAGGCTTCGCCACTTTTCTTCCGACGACCGATATGCGATGCTCATTTCTGTATTGATTGATCTGTAAAATTTGAATATCTTAAATCTACGCGTCAATATTTCCAACGGTTACACTGTAAAAAAAAAAAGTCTACTTTTTACAACAACTCATAGTCTGCAAAAGTAACAAATGTACTTCTTAATTTTTGGGTCGCAACCGGCTCAAGTTTTACGAATGAAAGTGCAAGCCAAGAATGTCAATGACACTCAAAATAAAAGGTCAGGTTTGGGAATTCAAGCTCGAAACGGGTTCATCAATTAATTGACATAATGATTTCCAAAACTTTGTTTTCCGATTTCCGAAATTTTTTTGTCTCTGCAGTTAATTACCTTTTCCTGTTCACGGAGCAAAATTTTGTCCTCGCTGACGGTCTTCTTCTTTCTCTTGCGACTCGCCTTGCTGCCGTCCTTCGGCACGTTGATTCCGTCAACGAGAGTGAGCGTGTCCGTGTTGCATTCCGCTTCGTCGTCGTCGCTCTCTGTCGTTAATTTCATCGGCACGAAAGTTTCATCGATCTCGTCGACGGGTTCGCTCTTGATCGTCGCGATCTCCGGTTTGTTGCGAATCTGCGAACATCGAATTATTAATTATTAATCGTTTCCCAACTGCGGTAAACCGGCGATGCATGTGAAATTTTTATCTTAAACGTCGAAACGAGGTTACGCGCACGCGATCTACCTTGAGTTTCTCGGCGTCGCTGCGAAATCGGTGCTTGTCGAATTTCGCACCGGAGGATAATTTTTTGAAGAGATCGAAGGCATCCATTTCTTTTCTTTTACAATCGGGAAATAAACAGGGAACAACAATACTGTCACGTGCGCATGATAGAGATCAGAACCATAACCAAACAGAGATTGCGCGGAACTGAAGGGTCGGTCGTACGGAACTGTAAGTTACCGGTAAAATGACCGCAACCGCTAACAATACTTTTGCCTCAAACACTTTGTGTGAAAATGGGTCACCTGAGGCGAATAGCGGTTGCAGAATTGCGATATCGCGAAAAAAAATGTTGCCATTTTGAAAGTCCAAAAATTAGAAAATGAGTACCATTTTTTCTACGAAAATGGCTTTTCCAAAAAAAATGTTTTCGAATTTTTTCTTTAATGGTACCCTTACCATTTTTTCTTTAATGGTACTCTTACCACTTTTTTCTTTAATGGTACCCTTACCATTTTTTCTTTAACGGTACCCTTACCATTTTTTTCGAAAAAATGGTTTTTGAAAAAAGATTTTTTAGAATTTTTTCCTTAATGAAATCGGTTGGTAAATGTGGCACTTGAAAACAATGACGGAGGTTTTAATTCGATATCTCGAAATTTTTTCAAAAAAAGTGCCGTTTCGCAAAATTTAACATAGGATTTCCTATGCTGAAAATGGTCAATTTCGAAAAAGGTACCAGTTTTACGTATATTGTGTGGAAATGGGAAGCGACATATGTCCGGTATGAAGTCGCTTCCGGTCGAAAAGTGAGGTCAGAAAATTCGATCCAAAACATCCTTACAGGGCCATCTACAGTATATAAGTTTCGATAGTGTTTCTTCATCCTAGTGACTTTTTTCCGGATATCAGTTTTGGCAGTAACGAATTTATCTGATATCGTACCGTCGTCTCTTTCCCCGTTACATTCAGATCGTTGTTAGTTCCTATCGCCGTATTGTTTCGTCTGTGCATCGTTTATTTACGAACTTCGTGTGCATGTGCATTACCGTGAGTTTAATGGACCACTGACCAGACATAAGAACATCCTCCGGCAGAGCGTTCCGCGATTTTTTATATTGATCGAAAAGTCAACGAAGCCTTGCGGCCGGGTCGATGGCCGAGGGAGGAAAAGATTCTATGTAGGTTTTTTCTTTTTTTTTTTTTGCAATAACGAAAATTAGGTGTTGACATCGAACGCTGCTTCACCTTCGCTTGATTCACTCGATGATCGTTATGATGGGTGCATTTTCACTTTCAAAAAATTTCAATGTTTATACGTGTGTATGTTTTTTTTTCAACAGAGCTGAGGCGAGCTGCGCAATGGTGGAGGGTAATCTGCCTGATGTTGTGGCCAGTTTGGAGATGCTGACGGTCAATTCGGGCGCACAAGCCCCACCGTCTCCGGCAGGGAAGAGGGTGCTCAGGAAGAGAATACGCAAAGCCGATCCACCCGAAACTCGCAACAGAAGGTGACGCACCGTTTCATACGTTCCATCCGTTAGAATCTGAATTTTTGATGCCTTTTGTACAATATATTTTTTTTTGCTAATTTATTATTCTTTATTTATTTATTTGATGTAAACAAACCAAGATAAACGAGTAGATCAATTTATTAATATATTTTATTGTTAATGCCGCTTTACTAAAAAAAAAGCTAAGGTAGTTCTACTCGGGTCGTACTCTACGAATAGCTAATGGTACAAAGAGCAGGTGAATTACCACGGTCGGTAATAAAAACTGTAATCAACTTTTTTAACTGACAGTGATAACAAAGGTCAAAAGGAATGTGACATTGAAGATGGATTATGTGCCGGATTCAATGACACTCTTCTTTTGATCTTAGATGCTTGCATCTGTGAAAAAAGTTTATTACAGTTTTCGTTACCGACTGAGCGAGGGAAGGGCACTTTATAAAACTTCTTTTATTGTACAGGCATTTTATAAAACTTTTTTTATTCTTATCTTCTCACTTTGGTCACTCAATATGTTTACTCACAATAAGTAAATACGTATAAGTAAGTACGTCGCCTAAAAAAATATTAAGGCGACATACTCTTCCAATTTTCTATTCTCTCGTTTGTCGGATATCTTTGCGTATCGCCTGCAATTGCGCCCAGTCCGTAATTATACCAACAAATAGTAATAGTAAATGTACTTATTGAGATTGTTTTACATGATACAGATGCTGATACATTTGAAAAATTATTTACATTATCTATTCCTCTTCCTATTGCCATTGCCAACGGGCCATCGACCGAAGTCCTTCAGCCCTCTAATAAATAAATTCATAAATTCATAAATTCATAAATTCATAAATTCATAAATTCATAAATTCATAAATTTTCATAAATTCATAAATTCATAAATTCATAAATTCATAAATTCATAAATTCATAAATTCATAAATTCATAAATTCATAAATTCATAAATTCATAAATTCTTCAGATGCAGTTTGAGACCCAAGAAGAGGCCAGCGGCGCCGATGGACAGCGACGAGGATGTAAAGGGTTACTACCTGGACCGTAACGTGAGAAGAAAGCCGATAAATCTTGAGACCATATGGGAGGAGGTCGAGGACAAGACGGACAGCGCCACTCTGGCGATAAGTTCGCGCCGTTTCAAGCGACTGATACAGTTCCAGACAACGGCGTCGGAGGCGAAGATCAAGAAGAGACGAGCCAAGATAAAGAAGGTTTTCGGCAGCAAGCCGAACATTAACATGAAGCGCGGCTACGCTAGTATGCAGACGCTGATAAATAAGCTCAATAAAATAAGTTCCAACTCGCCAGCGAAACACGCCGAGGACAAACGACAACTCGCGCAGGTCTACGAGTGCGTGCTTTCGAACGCATGAAAAGATCCGCGATCGTCGTTCGTTCGATAGATACAACAAATTACAAAAAAAAAAAAAAAATAAGAGAAACACCGTATTTCATTATTAAGACTGAGTATATAGGATAAATAAGAGCTCTATAATCCTCGAGCTTACACGTTACGCCGGCTGTAATTGTATAGTGGTCGTCGCTTTTCTTTGTACTTTCAATATAAATATAATATTTTCTAATCATTAAAAAAAAAGTAGCAATAAATAAGTCTGTGGCTTTTGCGGAAGCGTCTTTTAACAAAATTGATACTGTTTATTCAGTCATCAATCCGTCGTCGGTATCGTACAGGTCGGCGAATTTTCCGGGCAACCCTCGTACTCGCGGAGGCTGCCCTCGTTCTCCCGGTACAATTTGCTGCTCAGATCCACGCAGGCGCATCTAGACTGTCCGCCCGGACGGTCGAAGTACTGTCTCGGAACGCCTATCCAGTCCCGCGATATTCCTCCGCTGCGGGATAAGAAACGATATAGATTTCTGTTAGTAAACTCTGTTGAAATCGGGCGGAAAACTTCCGAGTCAAATTCGATCTCATCGATTACTACTGCACAGTCGTGATAGCGATACTTTGACAAATAACAAAAAAAATGTCTATCATTTTCTGTCAGAATATCGGGATGGGCCGAATTAGAAAAATTGCCGTGCGATAAGTGAATTATTCAATTTGGAGGTAACATGGAGATATATCCAATAGGATATATTTTGGAGATATTTTATATTTTTAATTTTGATTTTAGTTTGAGTTTTTGGTATTTTGAGTATTTTCGAGTTTTTCTTACCCGCTCTGGAATTATTCAGAATATTTGAATAATTCGTATTATTCATGAATATTCGATTATTACAATTTTCGAATATTCAATTCAAATTTTGAATTCAATATCGACATTCGAATCTTTGAGAAAGAAAAACAACCTCTGCTTGGTGCACCAAAATCGCGTTCCAACGTCGGCCATCCATTCCGCGTTGCAAGGCGGAAACATTTTCATCTTCTCGTCCTCCTTGCTGCGCTCCTCCTCGGCCGTTTTGACTTTCGCCGCGAATTTTTCGTACTCTTCGGTGGGCTCGCCATTCGCGTTGTAATATCTTCCGACAAGTTTGCCTGAAATTCATAATAACAATTTAATTTCTTTTTTACCATCATCGCCGTTGTCAAAATCATAATCTGTACCGAGGAAATAAAATTACCCTCGTAAATATGAACACCCCAAAAAATCCATTAATGGTAAAAAAAAAAAAAAAAATTGATGTACATAGACATTGTTTCTACTCTGCAAAAAGTAGACAAATATTCAAACCGCTCTTCATATATATTACCAAGTATCTACAGTTTCAAAATTACACTTGGTGAAAGCCAATTCATACATTGACCATAAACACTATGAACTGAAATCTTGAACAAAAAAAAATAATAAACAATAAATAAAAAATACCCTTATAAATATAATTCTCCTCGTAGAAGGTCACCCAGGTGCTTATGGCCTTGGACTGCGAGGCCGTCAAGCTTGATATATCGTCAGTCAATGCCTCCTCAGTGAATTCTCCCGTGACGAATGCCAAAGACGCGTCCCTGCCTGAAGACGATAACAGATGGTAAAACAGATTCCCACTTTACCGACGAGCGACGATTTCGATAAATTCAGTAAAAAAGAAAAACGATATTTCTGTTGTTGCAAGGGTAAGGAACAAATATGAATGATCGATATAGTACCAGTGAAGGGGTGATACGTGGAGCCGGGTCCGTAGTGCTTTGCGCCGGCCGTGACGTCGAAAACTTTTCCGACAATCGACAGATACAATCCGTTCTCCAAATTGTCGTATCTCGCCAATTCCGCCGCGGTGAACAATTTCTCATCGTTCCCACTCTCCCGCCCAGTGAAATGACTGAAATCACCCTTAAACAACTTCCAAAATATGTCGCTCGTCTGATCGTCGCTGTAAAAATGATAAAAGATCGCGATCAACACCGCAAACCACACGTAGTGATGCGACATTGTATACCTCGACGAAACTCTAATCGCGACGATCGTCAAGATATCACGGTGAAGAAAATATTTAAAAAAACAATCAAATTTACGGCAAGAATCGCTTGACGTATTGTTGTGTATTTGGGCGTCTCGAGAATGAGGTTAGAGTTTCGGTGACGTAGAAAAGCGGAAGTTGGAGCGGTCGCGGACCGACATCCAATGGCGTCGCTGCAACAACACTTTCATATGTTTTATATATATGACTATATAAACATAAGCAACAATACTTTCGTATGTTATATACGCTGTAAAAAAATGTTGTTTAAAAATCAATTAACGGTATTGGAAGATTTTTAAGATATATAGTTTTTAAAAATCACGAACGATTTCCCGAACGATTACGTCGCACGGCGCGCCCGCTGTATTTGAGTCGGCAAATAATCGAGATTGAATAACGATCATACAATTTTAACTACTCCGACAAACATTTTTAGGACTGAAACTAAAAAATATTGTCGTGTCGTTGAATAAATGTTAAAAAAATTACCCGCCATATAGTAGTAGTAGTATTTATTGCGTGTACACCCTTTCGGGTCTTTACATTTGTTTTATGAACATCTTGTTTATACATTTTCATCTTAAATACTATATAATCATGTCAATTGTGTTTTTACCCGCCATATAACTGCCAGAAATTGTTTACACGCAGCTTTCTGTAAGCGATCTGTAAATAATTTATTTTTAATAAAGCGTAAAAAAAAGTTAATCAAGTTCGAACTTTTTTCTTTCCCGGAAAGCTATCGTCGAAATCCATAGCTCGGGGACTGTTTTATATTTTAGTTCACAAACAGTTATAAACAGAAATATAAAAAATGATTAACATCTTATTCTGAAATATAAAATAAAAAACTGCAGATGAAGCATTCAGTCCCTATGGAATTCCCCATCAACCACAGTCTTGATTACTCTACAGGGTTGCGTATATTCTAAATAACTTGGCGGAAAGAATTTTCGGGTTATATAACCGAACTTTGTGCATTTCGTTGGACAAGTCCGGAATCTTGATGTTCGGGTTTAGTGACGACAAATCGCCGCTGCATACAACTTCCCGCATTCGTCACGCGGTGACAACATTTTTTAAAATGGCCGATGCGATCCCGCCATTCCTAGCCGCCGTATGACCGGCTTTTCGGATGGGTTAAGTTTGTATTTTAGTCGAAAACCCGCGTTGTCCGGTGAACGATCGATGAGAGTTGGTGTTTAAGTTGTTGCGAAAAATTGGATAAAAATAGAGCAACGATGGGGGACGGTGAGTTCACTTCTATTCTGTTACAAATGAATTTTTCTAATCCTTTCGCCGAGCTAACCTCCAAATCGAACCGCAGCTTCGTGCCGTGTTATGAATTCGATGCAGGAAGGGCGCGCGTCAAACGCGTTACCACGTTTTCATCTGACAATGTTGTGGTTTTTTAGAGAAAACGGGAACGGAAGATATGTGGACGCCTTACAAGGAACTCCAAAATTTGGTGGAACGATACATAACCTCGGCTCCGAGTACAAACGATCCGCAGTATCACGAGTTCATGGAAGCCTTGCGAAATCACAGACAGAATTTTCTTAGTCTTATGAAAAACCCTGTAAGTTTCATGTCCCTGCGAATTATCTATTTAGAACAGAGCTCGGCAAAAAGTACTTAAAGTACTAAATACTTCGAGTACTGTACTCAACTTTGTTTTAGAATGATGTTTGAGAATGCTTTGCCGGTACTCAAAGTGCTAGACACTTAAAATACCAAGTACTTTAAGTACTTTGCCCAGCTTTGATTTAGAATATGGAATATAGAAAATCGGTATTTTTGTAATTGTATAAGCACGCTACGTCTATCGATAGTCCATTTTTTGTTTGTGCGATGGGCTTAAAACTGTAGCCTGTTGTTAAGGATTCGGTACACGACTCGACGAACGAATTGCTTTATCTTGAAGGAATTCTTTCTCCCAGGAATTGATATACCTTGTTACTTTAAAATCGCTGTTCCTTGCTTATTTGTTCCATCGTCTATTTAGAATTAATTGTTTAAAAAATAAACCTTTGCATTAAATTTTATTTAAAGATAAATATTATTAACAATCAAAGGACATGTTCTAAAGTAACGATCATTATTTTTGGTATTCCTGTATTAGTGACCCATGGTGGAGAGTGTGAAGTGGAGAGAGAAAGACGGAATCCTGGGTCAAAATTAACTTTTTTTTTCTTGCTCTGTAAAGTATTGGTAAAAATATTCCTTTTTTCCCTGGGGCTGGTCAAGATTTTCAAGCTGCGTTTCTTTTGAACATTCAGGCAGTTATAATTGAGGATTGGTCCTTTCGATGAAAAAATAGCTCAATGGTGTTTGTGCCAAAAAGTTGAACGGGTCTTGTTTTTTAAAGATATAAAAAAAAAATCAACATCAAACTGTTTCGTATTTTTAAATAAAATAAACTGCAATCAATTGCGAGATAAATAAATGAAAGAAAAAGAACTGTCTTCAAAGTAACGATACCTGCTGATTTCACCTCTTCAGTGTATTTGTCTTTCACTCTTTAAATAACTCTTAATTTTCAGCCAAAGAACGCCAAGAGTCGCGAGGAGATCCAGAAGGGTGTTACGGAGGGAATAACGCTACCAGGCCTGGGCCACCACGTCCTATCCAAGGAGCTAGTCGACGAGACTCTGATTATCTCGGACATGTACGAGCTGAACGAATTTATGGCGTTAGATCTGCTGTGCACGGCGCAGCTGCAGATGCCGCACCACCCGGGTTTGACTCGGGGTTTAACTGCCGTATTGCTTTACTACGACGGAAGGAAGGCACTCACATCCGCCCTGAGAAGTTTGGTACAGGCCCGTATTGGTCAAAGCTGGGTTCTCGATACTCCCGTAACGCTGACCAAGAGGATAACGGAGTACACGAACAAGATGCAAGAGGACGGTTTGCTGGACAGAGTTCTCTCGCTGTTGGAAGAGATGGACCCTACCAAGGAGCAAGATTTGTTGCAACAGAATCGAGCTCTCGGCGGGGCGAAGCATCATCACATGGTGATGAGACTGTACAACGATACGCGGCAGGATTTGGCCGATATATTGTATCTTTGGTCCGCTCAATCGTCTTTGCCGACACCGATAACGTTTCGTTTAATCGCCTTGTTGCAAACTCGTCAACCGGAGTCGGAGGCCGGCGAGGGCGGTCCGGATAAAGTAACTCTGGCACTGATAATGTCTCTGCTGAACGCTCTGAACCTCAGCCCCTTGCACAGTCGCGAGGACGGCGAGGAGATCGTTAAATCGATGCCGCTGATAGCCGAACGGGGGGTCCTCGAGGAAATCGTTCAGAAACTGACGACCGACAACATAAGCTGGGAAAGTTCGGGTCTTCGCGGAACTATACAATTCGCTCTCGCGATAGCCGTAACGACGATGAAATCGGCGACGAATCTCTGTCAGGCGCAAAATATAACGAAGGAGGACGAGATTCTCGTCGAGGCGGCGCTTTCGAACAAAGCTTTTCACTATATGGCCAAAGTTATATTCATGAGCGATAATCTTCACAACGAGGAATTTTATGTTCGTTACTTTCACACATTGATATCGGATTTTATAATGCTGATGCCGTTGAAAGTTAAGGAACTGCGCAGCAGAGCCGACGAGACTATGAGATTGATTCAAGCTTATCAGCACGAAGACGTCGAGCCTCCTATGAATCTCGACAATCACTTCGAGTATTTGATGCTGATGGTCGCGGAACTCTACAAGAAGGATCCTCTGAATCTTAATCTCGTAATGGATTATTGGTGTCAACATTCCGACGCTACACACATGTCTTCCACGATGCACGTCAATAGATTGCCGTCGAGACAAGTGGCGCTTTTCAAGTTTGTCCGACTGGCCGGAGAAATTTTGCCCGCCGGTCTGTTCGTTCCGTATTTGAAGATGATCGCGTCGCTGGCGTCTTCCGTTCAGGCTGCTAGACAAGCCTTCAACTTTCTCAAACCGAACGGTAAGACCAAATTTTATGGAATTTTGCGAATGACGAAAACGATTGACGAAGCATTTGAATCGCGATTTTCAAATCCAAGACATTGCTCATTGTTTGCACATTTCTGTATCAGATTTTAATCCGCGAGACCGACATTTGAACAAGTTCGAGCGTTTACAGACACGTTTAAGGTAGCTCCTGCGAGGGCTGTTCATTTCGTCTGAAATTCGGGCAAGAATTGCAAACACTTCCCGATGTTATAAAAATCTGAAAAAATTCATACTTATTATAGGCACTGAAAATACTAATTTTGCATAATAACAATTTCAAAATGTTATTAACGAATTGTTGAAAAAAGAATTGTCGATCAAAATATGCCGTACCTCAACTTTTTTGAATGAAAACGATTCGTTCATTTTTCGGAACACGTATGAATGTTTTCAGATTTTTATCTTTATTTTGATTTTTCCTGTTTTTCGTATTCAGAAAAATAAACTAATCATTTTCATAAAAAAAAGGTTTGTTGCATTATTATTATGCAAAATGAATCTTCTCAGTACCTTTAGTATACATGATTTTTTTCAGATTTTTACACCATCAAGAAGTACTTGCAATTTTCTCTTATTCTTGTCGAACTTACGCAAAGTCAGCGCACAGCGAGACTCCCTCCTTAACGTTGTGCGATTAATTTCAGGATCCACGGGTTCAACGACGATATCATGGGACCACTTTTTCACCTCTCTGAGTCGTTACTACTACAACCTCCGCCAAGAATTGCCACCGAGTCAGGACACGATATATCGTCAGCGCAGTCACCCGAAGGGAATAACGCCGCACGAGGTGAAAGGTTTGGAAGCTGTGCTGCTCGTCGTCCAGGTAGTAGCGAAATACGACGAGATGTCTCGCGTGGCAATCTGCGATCACCCAGGCTGGAAAGTATTGCCATCGTTGATCGGCCTCGTCGGTTGCGCGATGCCGATTCCCCTGAAAGGAGTTCTCGTGAGAACCCTCGCGGCTCTGGCGAAGTCACCCGAAAGTTCCTCAACGGTCTGGCAGAGCCTCGAGGCGGCGCAGATTCTCTGCACGATTCCAACGACCAGCAGCTATCAGCCTCGCGGGGTGCAAACCGAATTGGAAGAGATCGAGTCGCGAAACGAGGAGTATCCGTTGACACGCGCGATGCTCGAGCTCCTCGATTCCCTGACGGATTTCCCGATACCTCGACTGCTCGGCGTCGGCCAAAGAAACCCCGGTTTCGATCCCTACCTTCACTTCATCATAAACACCGTCTTTCTGCGTTTCAACACCCGATCTTACAAGAATCCGGCCGAGAAGTGGCAAGTCGCTAACGCTTGTCTCAAAATTTTCTTCAAACTGATAAAACAGTACGAGCCGACGGTCGAGGACTTTGTGGGCTGCAAAGTGGAGCTGCAGGGCGGCGAATCGACGCTCGTAAATCCCGAGCCCGGCTATCATCTGATGACCCAGTTGCACTCGAATTCGGAGCTCCTTCACGTGATACTCTACGTCCTCGACGAGGGTCGTCACCAGTTGGAAACGTACGATTCGTTCCCGGGAAAAAATAATCTCGAGGAGAGTACGCTGCACAGTCTGGAGGTTCTCGAGCGCGCCCTCAAGATGCAGCACCATTACATGACTCAGTTGGCGGTGGCGACGTCGACGAACAAAATCCTGACCGGTCTCTCTCACCTTCTGCTCGGCGTTAATCCTCGAACCGGCAAACCCGATCACATGATAAACATCGCCACGTACGTATCGTACAATTCTTGGCTGCGTCAGCACGCCTACGTGGCTATCGGGGTGATTCAAGGGGTCGCGAGCGAGCCGAGCGCCGACTCCGAATTACTGTCCACCTTCACGTCGACCCCGTCGCTCGCGCTGAGCATCAGACACGGCTTCGTCGAGTGTCTCGACGCCGAAGGGAACTTCGACAACGAGGACGAAAACGGCACCGTCGAGAGGTCGCAGACCGGCAACAGCAAGGACAGAATTTTGATGCTCATGATGCAGAGCATCACCCGTCCGGCACCGAATCTCGCTCACTACCTCCTCGGCTTCGACATAACGAAGGACATACGAAAGACCGTGATCCAACAGCCCGGAATCTTGGGCTCTCCTCGCACGTGCGTCCACTCGATTCTCGGCATCCTGGAACTCTCCCTCGAGCGCGGAAGGGACAAGATCACCGAAGCCTGCTACTGGTTTCTGCACACGCTGTCGGCGAACAACAAAACTTCGGTGCCCATTCTGCGATTCCTGCGCACAGCGACGAATCAGGACTTCGTTCAGCGTCATCTCTCCAAGCTGCCTTTCCAGGGCGTCAATCGCGCCACCGAGCTCGCCTGCATGTCGTGGCTTCTCAAGATCGCCGCTATCGAGCTCCGCGTCGCCGGAGGGAGCCTGCAGAATTCGCTCGTTCAGAGACTCGTCGGCAATCTGAGCCAGGACAGGGAGAGGGAGCAGATTTTACCGTCGCAAAAGCTTCTCATGGATCTTCTCCACTACATAGACTTCCAGCTGCATCTCGAGCCGTCGAAGTCGTGGGAATTCTTCGACCCCTCCCAGGTCGAGATGGTGCTCGGACGGTGCAGCGTTCCCGTCGTGCTCGCCGGTGGTCCCCAGCTCATAGACATACGAAAGCTTCACTCTCTCATCACCGAGGAACTCGCCGTCACGCAGAGCAGCGCCACGGCCACGCAGCGAAAATTGATGCAGCAAGAGCTCCAAGCGATTCTCGCTTACGCCCTCAAGAGAAATCAGACCAAGACACTGTCGTACGCGACGGTGAAGTTCGTCGAGGGTTGGTGTCACACCACCGAAATACTGTTCTCCATCGCCACCAATCAGCAATTACCGGCCGTACAGCGCCAGAGCCTCCTGTTGAATCTTTCTCACGACCTGCTCCAAAAAATGACTTCCTGCGAGGCGCTCAACGAGATAAAGACCCTCGTCTCCGGCACGGTTCTCATACTGCTCGTCAATCTCAAGAACAGCTTCGCGATGCAGTCGAACAACGAACTTCTGCCCTCCTCGCCGTCCTACACGACGATGATGAAGATCATTCTCAGTCACATTCTCCAGTGGATTCTGAATTCCGGAGCCTCGTCCCAGAAGGTGCGGACTCATCTGTACGGCGCCCTTCTGAATTTTCTCTGCGTCGTCGGCCTCGAGAGATCCGAGCGAGCGAGCACCGCCGATACGACCTACGTGAGCCAGCTGGACAGCTCGCTCTACAGAGCCATACCGGTTCACGAGCGGTCGCATCGATACGCCACGATCCAGGTCATCAACAGCTTCGGCGACAAGCTCATGGACATCGTGTGCCACAATTGCTCCGGCGGGCACGACGTGTGCAAGATGCTCGCGCTCTCCTGTCTCGACAAAATTCTCGAGCTCGACTGCGACAACTCCTGGGTGATCTATCTGGCCAGTCGGGGATATCTGAAGCACATGATCGACAGCCTTCTGGAATCCGACAATCTACTGCGAAGCATGCTTCAACCGGATCCTCAGACTCTACGACCGCTTTATCTGTACGAGGCGAAGATGGCCACTTTCTGCAGGATGGCGTCGACCCGACTCGGCTCCGAGAGCCTCCTGGAGAACAAGGTTCTGTCGTGCATATCGAGCATGTGCGTCTTCGATCAACATCCCGACGTACACGTGGGATTCGAGGGCGGCGACGAGGCCACGTTCGTTCCCTCCGTCGGACAGCGGTACCAACAGATATTCCTGCCGGCTCTTTATCTATGCGACGCTCTCCTCACCACTCTCGGCACCGAGAACCAATCGTGCGCCGTGCAAGTCTGCGGATTCCTTCAGAGCCACAGGGACACCGTGGAAATGGTACTCAGGAACGCTCTTCCGCGCGCGAATTCACTTTTCCTCAAGGAAGTCGCGTGTCTCACCGGGGTCATCGCCAGATCGGCCAATATAGGTATTGTGGGTTTAGCGATTTTTTTGAGGATACACTGTTGATATTCGGTTACATCTATTACTATGGTCTAACAGTAAAAAAATGTTGAAAATTGCAATTTTCCATGTATCTTTTTTTTGTCGCGAAGCCTCTTCTATGAGGAAGCATTGTCTGTATTTTTGGCTTCCTCGTAGGGGAAGCTTCACGACAAAAAAAAGAGATATGAAAATTGCAATTTTCAACTTTTATGAGGAAGCGATGTGAAAATTTCAATTTTCTACTTTTATGAGGAAGCCATATGAAAATTTCAATTTTTAACTTTTTTTATCTACCATTTACTTAGCTTCTTTCTCAGTATTTAATACAAAAATAATCGTCTCTTGTGAGGTACGAATTTTCTGATTTTTTGGTTCATTTTATAAAATTTAAACGTTTCGATCGATTCTTGCCAAATTTAATAGAGAATACGAGTCCATAATAGCTTATTTATGTACAAATTTGTAGGCAAATAT
>JAPYZC010003313.1:0-16109 GCA_030522665.1 Ichneumoninae sp. A BG-2022a | reverse complement strand
TATATATATATATATATATATATATATAGGTCTACGTGACGATCGAGAGATCGTTTAACAAGGTCGACGACTCGATGTCTTGATTCAGTATACTTAATTACTATAATCATCGGGTATTTCCCGTACAACGACCTTTTTCTACTTGGGGCACATTTCATTCAGGATGAATGTAGATTATTTCCTCTCTCCGGTGTCTGGTCACTTCTTCCTCGAATCTTCCAGTGCGGTAGAAAATAGCTTTACAAACCGTTATAAAGATCTGAGAATAACAAAAGAATTTAATACAAAAAGAACAGTGTAGGTAATGTCAAGTATTGGTATATGATGAAAGACCGGGCTTATACAAAATAAAATAAGATACATTGATAGTGCGTAATGATGAGTCTATTGTTTTATCATTTATAAATTTCAATAGTATTTCGGTAGTATTTGTTAGACTGCAAATTCAATTTATCGGCGATGAAGGTGGCTGAGGGGGGGGGGGTGGGTTGGACAGGCGATAATACATATCGATCGCTTTTTCAGGTCTCGTGTCTCATATGTGTCATTTGACTTTTGAGAGGGTAGCGGGTAGTTGAAAAAAGTTTAAAACACATGTCCGCATGGGTGTTGATGTTCTTCATTCTTTTTTTCGTCACACCTCAAATTCCTCTTGTACGTACATTAGTAAATTCAGAGTACCGTACAGAGAGAACGGTACCATCTTACCGATGGCACAAATACGTCACTACTTTCTTCGACTTCGTGACTCATAAGTATATACACAGCGAGAACGTTTTACTTCCGCCACCGCGCATTCTCTGCAGACAATCGCCAGTAGTTCTCGAATTTTTCTTCTATTTTTGGCAAGTGACCCACTGACCCAGAGCCTCTAACTGTTCGTTAGGGATACAACTTCGGTTAGGGGGGGAACAAAAACCGGATCGCTAATTTTGCTCATAAAACGCCTACCTTATTTTCGGCGACTCAATTACACTAATCGTCGAGGCGCTCGTTCGCCGTAAAAAATATTTCGCTCAGCCACGAAAAATACATTCCGGTTCCACGAAATAACAAAGCGCTCCGAGTCAGAACAGAGAATTCGTGTGGTAAAATTGTTGTTGGTAAAATACTGTGTCGTTTTGACACAGTAGCACTAGTGACTGTGGAAACCCAAGTCCGGATAAATTCCTAATGTCTTTGACCGAGTACACCATCGCTGGTCCAGGAGATTAAGGTGAGCGTAGGGTAGTCCACGGTTGGGTCTACTACAGGTGGCCGTTTGAAAACTGTTAGAGTACGCCAGGTATGAGATTCTCGGCACCGCTACCCTGGAGCCGAGGAATGTTGGAGAAGCTGATTATAGAAGCAGCAAAGTAAAAAAAAATAATAATAATAAAACGTAGACTACAGCGAAGAAGGTACCGAGTGAGAAAATGTGGCGATAGAAATATCGAGAAAAGTAAATGAAGAAGGAGCAATGAAGAAAAACATGGAAGCTGTATCGGAGTTAAAAAGAAAATATAAAAAGTTAACCGCATAGAGATCTCATTTGAAGATTATGAGAGAAAGAGAGGGGCGGTGGTGGAGAAAGGAGGAGGGGCAGGGGGGGAAGGTTAGGTAGAGAAAAAGAATTGTCTGTAGTATACGAGAGGAGAGTCAAGGAAACGAGCCAACGTTACATTGGGCTACCAAGACGGCGACCCACTTTTGTCCGAGTTCGAGTCCGGACTAGGCTCGCGCGTACATCGAAACGTTAACGGTATTCCCAACCGAGGAGGTGAGGGAAACGGACACGATCAACCAGCCGAGCCCCACCGCGGGGGCTCTCCTCGCTTCGCCTCACTGCTGGCATCAATTCATTCTTCGACAATAATATGCGGCCACTGGTCGAACGCTCATCTCAATTTAACGAGAATGAACAATTTCCACGGATTGACGCGGAAGCGAATCGTCCGCGAATGCATAGTGGAAAGATACCCTTATCCGCGAAGGTCGACGGATAAACGGATACGCAATGAATATAAAAAAGCGGGGGGGGGTGGGGGATGAGAGAGAAATTAAAAAATACTATTCCTCGCCAATATGTAACATCGAGCCTATGAATAATAATTGATCATTCAGATAAATGAATATGAAAAAATAATAATAATATAAATAATATGGCATAACCGGTCGGAAGCGAGTATCGGTCAACAGCTGTTCGCAAGGTTCGCTGGCGAGACCGCGAGAGACAAACCATCGGCCATTAGATGTGGGAAGTCGTCGGAGAGAAGTCTTTCGAAGGATGATGTTGAGTCGTCTGAAATGCCTGGGGAATGTGGAACTGGCGCTTGGCTCACGCGCGAGAGCGTTATAAATGCACAGTTAGTCGGACTCTGGGTGGTATACCCATCGTACCACTATACTACAGGTAGCAGATAGTGGCCAGTTTATACATATATATATATATATATGTATATATATATATATACTCGTACCTCTAGTGATTCGGGCGCTTCGCGCGCTCGCCTGTAGTCTCCAAAAGACGTAAAAGAATCAAAGCCTGGGCAGGAAACGAGGGGACTTAGAATAATCAGGCCAATCTTCTATCCAATCCCCTCACCCCACCCCCGCCCCCAACCAAGAGGAGGATATTTTGGGTGTAGGGTCCACCTAAACAGGACTTAGAATATTTCAGCTTTCGGGAGGGGTTAGCTTTTCCGAACGGAGAGAGATTCCGTTTATCATGAAACTGACCTTTATTCCCTAACAATAAGGGGAAAAAGGGTTATTTTAATATATTAAATAAACTTTTATATATTATAGAGAGATATCTCTCTATAGTCTCTCGATAATATATAAGTCTCGCAGCCACTACGGCCAGGTCCTCTTGGGGCCACCTCGCATCCCGAAAGATTCCAAGTGCCCTTAGAGGGGGGGGGGGAGTCGAGTAGGATGGGGGTGGATCGACGGGTAAGCTGATTATTGTAAAACACCTTGGGGCTCTGACATAAGCTTTATCTTACGTCTATTGGACACTCATCATGCAATAGTTCATGCAGTAGTACTAGTATATATATATATATATATATAGATATATATATATGTATGAATGGAGTTGCGGTATGAAGTGTACCACACCGGTACTATTGGTACTTAATTATGAATCACGGAAGCCGCCATTCCCCCGGTCAGTGAGGCGAACCCGCACCAAAGGGAAAAGAAAATAAATAGACAATAAAGTATGCTCTGTGTGAATTCCAACGCCATTGCATTGAAACGATATCCAGTGCATTTCAATAATAATTCAAATACTAAAGAGTAATTTAACGTTGATAATGGCCAACATTTATTTTTTGTCTTCCAACGCAAGTTTCCGTATAAAATTTTGAGGTGGAAGTAAAACAGTAAATCGGACATCACCTTAAAGTGACAACAAAATCCTTCGAAACTAAAGTTTTTTCTTCGCAACATAAATTTTGTTTAGATAGGATGTCACACCTCATCTGCTTTGCGTTTGCAGTCAATTAATGTGTGGTTCATTTGTTTTAGGAACCGGAAGGAATATCAGGCATTTGCCATGCGTATCAAGGAGAACTGGCGACACCGGAGTTTGCATGTTCGCGTTTACGTGCGTCAAGGCCAACGGTACACATCTTGGAACGTGTATCGATCGTTTCTATTTCGGAAGTTGTTGCAAACTCAACGAGGAGGCCGATGTATACCCTCAAGACAACACGATAGACGAAGGACCAGCGGCGGGTTCCTTCGTCACAACTGACAGTTCGATCGAGAGCAACGATATTCCCGATTACGTAACGAGGCCCAAACCTAACGTGGAGAAAGACTCGAGCTCGTCGACGACCTCGTCGTCGACTAGTCAGACCGGCCTGTCGACAACCCAGAGCGTTCAGTCGATAACGACTGAATCGAACAAGATCTCGACGAAGAGACCGTATTTCAGTACTCCATACACGACAACTCAACCACCCATGGGTCTGTCGACGTTCCAGACACTGCATAATTATTCTCAGGGCAGTTCGAGCACTTTTACGACTCAGCATATCCCTCAGAGCCCAGCGAGTATTCCGACAAGACCTCAGAAGCCTTCCACTACCGTGAGCACGACAATCTCCACGACTGACGGTGATCTCTCCAGGCCTAGGCCTACTCCAAGCTCCTCAGCAGGCACACGGAGACCCGTGACTGCAGACCCCATAACGACAAATCCACCATCCACCTCTGGAACGAAACTGGCAGGCTCGAGAAAACCCGTAACATTGACACCTTCAAGACCGGTGTCTTCCACGACTGTAAGAACACCTCCCTCGACGAGATTTCCACCAAGAAACGCAACCACTCCGAGACCAGTTCAGTCTACAACGAGGAAACCGGCAACGAAGAAACCACTCGCCACGACGAAGAGGCCGAGTTCGGGAACCAGAAGACCATCAACGACACCGAGGCCTTCATCCACCGTGGCGTCGACAGCGAAGCCATCGGTTGCCCCCCATAAACCGTTCTCCACAACCGTCAAGGTCACGCATACCGGGAGGCCGCCTGTAACCTCGACTCAGGAGACTTCATCAACTTCCGGAACGAGACCACCGTCATCCACTACCTCCGCAAATTCGACGGTGGGCGAAACGAGTCAGCGACCCGTGACGAAGAGACCCGCTGTTACGAGCGATGATGACAAAATCGTCACGACCGTGAAGCCGGCGACAACGTTGAAGCCTTCGGCAACTACAAGACCGAGGCCTTCGTCGAAACCCATGACGGCACCCACGACCTCTTCGGGAAGTCCCTCAACGACGAAAATACCTCCGAGGCCCCAAGAGCAGACCACCGAGAAGATGAAACCCTCGTCGACATCCACGACGCATTCCTCGTCTTCCTCGAGACCGTCGACTTCCAGACCGACCACAGCGGCCTCAGTGAGACCGAGACCCACGGAGAAGCCTACGAAGCATACGAAGCCCACGAAGCCTACGAAGCATACTAAGCCTACGAAACATATGAAACCAGCTTCCACCACTGTGGCATCCACCTCGACGACCTCGGATGCTTCATCGGTTACTCCGATGTCGACCCTCTCGGTCACTTCTCTGATACTCAATGGGACGACCTTAACGAACGAAATTTTACCTACAAAAACATCGGAGACCGTCACGACTACGGAAAAAGTAACGCCGACTTCACAATCACCTGGTCTTGTTACGTGGAGCTCGAATTCCGATGACGATGTCACGAAGGCTCCTGGAATTTCATCTACTACCCCTGAAACTACCCACGGAGGTAATTTAAAAAAATGTTTGTCTACAATTGGTAGCAGCACCTCTTCTCGTTCAAGTTCGAGTCGAGTTAAGCATTTTTTTTTCAACAAACGAATTTGTTAGCTCAGACAATTAATTGGTCGGGCCAACCACATAACTCGGCTGGAGCATACTTAATCACACAGATAGTTGGAGCAACTTATTATTTTTTTCTGTGCAAGCTTCCTTATTGACCAATGCTGGGTCAGAGATGAAAATCTGTGTATTACGTGGCGCGCTTCTAACCGGAGAGATGACTTTCGGCGGTGGTACCGTCGTGACGGTTTTCATCTCCTCCACCGTAATATACAATGCCTCTGTCCTCAAATTTCGCGTTTACGACTTGCACAACTCCAAAGGAATACGTGTTAACCCTTTGCTATCTCTCTCGCTCAGTGTCTTCCCCCGTTCTTCAATGATTATTGACCCGAGTTTTTTTATCATAGAAGCAAAACGCTGAATTCCAAATTAAATTCGCAAATTTACACAGAAGCAACGGAGCCTGCATGGTCGCCGATAACGACACCCGACGGTTGGATAATGATACAATCACCAACGACCGTGAATCCAGTGATTGGTGACGACGTGGTCACAAGACCAAAGCCAACGAAAGCTCCGGCTACTTCCGGTAAGTTGATATATTTTTGTATTCAATGACAAATATAGGCGAATTACTCAGCAGACTAAACACGATAGCGAGATAAGAAATCGTGAAAATCTTCAACTTTGCCTCGAGATATACCAGGAAGTTAATTGTTAAGTATGGGTATCAAGATGTTTGTTTTACACTCGATATCAGGGGAATAAGAGCTCTTTATCGTCGCAATATTTATTTTTCTTTTTTCACCCGAGATAACGGTCGTGTTGGATAGATGAAAGAAACGTTGTACCGATGGTTTTAATTATTTATTGATTTTAATCGCGCGTCTGTTTGCACGATGCCTTTGTGTTAATTTCCAGTTAAACCGTCGACCGAGAGCCCCACTACCGAAAGCATTGCTACCACGAGACCAACCGTACCGACGATTCTCTCGACAATCGCTACAGTTACCACCGCCACGGATCTTCCTGTACCAATGGAGACTCTCAACATGTCCGACTACAAGCAAGGTTGTTACCTTCAATCAATCGTTCTTTAATCCATCCCCGTTCATTTTTTTTTCGTTACTATTTAATGAAATATTCCCTTAACTTGTTCAACCGCCGCTCAATTAATTGCCGAGAGAACTATTTAGTGGTTAACAGTAAACTCTCGACCGATATAGCAGGGATCTAGAGTACGATCGATCACTGCCCCCTCCGCTCTTTCCACATACTCCTCACTCCTTAGACTGAGATCAATCTATCGTGACAGAGTCGTTTTTTTTTTACTCGATTCAGCCGATGTATCACGCATGATTGGTTCGCATCATCGAATAGTATGGATCATCGTCTTTTTTTCTCCCGCGAGTAAGATACAGGAATCGCGATAGAATTTTAGAAAAAAAGAGAGAAATCGTCGTTAGTATATTACGGCGAATCTTTCGCGAAGTCGCCGAAGCGAGCGCAGACCCCAACGAATACCGGACCGTAGCCTTCAGAGTCAAGAGCCACCGGGCGAATTCGCTGTTAACGCTTTTATCAAAAATTTGCCGTGCACCCGATCACATTCGTCACACCGCACGCATCGGGCGCTCCATAGATAACGCGTATCTTTATAAGTTTATCGCTGCAAATAGGGTAACCCCCTCGAAACGAAATTCATTATCTCGGCGAAAAGAAAGAATAATAAATAAATAAATAAATCATTATTGTGCCCCGAGTATTGACAGAAGCGGGGCCGAGGCCCTACTCGTTCAGCTGCAAAAGCGGTATAGAAGCTGCGCGTGGATACCGGTTCATCCAGTCTATCGAATGTGTGAGAGAAGTCGTTTTACGAGCTCGATTATACAGTACTTATACGTCGAGAGTCTCACACACACACGAGAGTTTACACCAAAATGGCGACCACGAGCGGCCCGATTCTCGGTCAAATCGGCCTCACGAGGGCAATAAATTCAACGATGTTTATCCTTGCAGTTTGCGGACGGCGACTATTCCCAGAATCGAGGATCGTCGGCGGTGAAGATAGCTCCTTCGGCAAGTGGCCGTGGCAGGTTGGGCTGTTTTCATTCATAATCCTTACTTTCGCACTTTTTTTCTATTTTTAATCTACTCTGAGATAAAAATATAAACGTGAAAACTAAAGCTGTTACATGCCGATAGTGAAAAAAATCGAATTATTTGCCTAAATGATGTTAATGCGATCGCAACTTTTTCGAGATTGATAATATTTCGTCCCGATAAAACTAGCTCGCAATATCAATTTATTATATTATATTTAGATATCGGCAACAGATAAACACTTTTTTAAATATTTGGCTTCCGCTAGGTCGATATTTGATTTTTTTTACATCTAATTTTTATAGCGTGAGTTTGAAAATGCTTACAACTTTCAAACGAATTGACACACATATACCTTTTTCAGATATCGCTCCGCCAATGGAAATCAAAGTCGTATCTCCACAAATGCGGCGCTGCCTTGCTAAACGAGAATTGGGCTATCACGGCTGCTCACTGTGTCGAAAAGTAAGTCAATCGTTTTTCTCTTCTTTTAACCTCGAGGAATGCATTTTTTTTCTCTTTTTCCTGATCGTCGCCGCAATATTCTTCGCTATGTTAGCGTCAAGGTCATTAACGACGAGATTATTGTTAGGCACGATCACGAAACAGGATTAATAGCGATCGCTTTAGATCTTCATTACGACGATGCAGAAATTACGGAGCAACCGGATACATTCTCTGACCGGTGTTTTACGCAAATACCGTGAAGCTTTATATTCGATAATTTAAAAAATAGGTAATATAGAAGGTTATTAGAGTAAACGATAATAAACAGAGCGCGAACTTTGTGATCCATTACAGCATTCCACCGGGCGATCTGTTACTGAGGCTCGGCGAGCACGATCTTGCCAACGAGGATGAACCCTACGGATTTCAGGAACGTAGAATACAGATCGTGGCTACACATCCACAATTCGATCCCCGTACATTTGAGTACGATCTTGCACTTTTGAAATTTTACGAGCCACTGCAGCCATTCCAGCCGAATCTATTGCCAATATGCCTGCCGGACGACGACGAGAATTACGTGGGACACACTGCTTACGTCACTGGCTGGGGTAGACTCTACGAAAGTAAACAAAAACCTTTTAATTCTATTAAATAACAACCATTCAGGTTTATATTACAACACGCAAGTTCTGAATTCGGGTTGAAGATTTAAATTATTGTAATGCGTGTATTACATGTACCAATTTATTTTGCCGGTATATTGTTAAGATAATGACGATTGATAAGGTAATCTATGTACGGATATCAGCTCATAATCCCGGTGGATTTTACAACTTTATTTATCTACCAGTTGAACATCTGTTGAGATATACTTGCATTAATTAAAAATAATAAACGTATGAAGTTGGCACTTTAGGCCGGCCGATTTTAATTATGCAATATCTTAATTGTCTGGGAAAAAAAATTTGTTACAGACGGAATATTGCCATCGGTACTGCAGGAAGTATCCGTGCCAGTGCTAAACAACACTATGTGCGAAGGAATGTATAGAAGCGCTGGTTTTATCGAGCACATACCGCACATATTCATATGCGCGGGATGGCGGAAAGGAGGATACGACTCGTGCGAGGTTATTAACAAATGTCTCTAGCTATTTCATTAGACACAAGCTTAGGATAAACACTTTTTTGAATCAATTACGCATTAACCAATAGCAAAGATATAATCGATGTATACATAAAATTTCGGCGGTTTATATTTTGTATAGGGTGACAGTGGTGGCCCAATGGTCATCCAGAGGCCGCGAGATAAACGGTGGATCCTCGCTGGAGTCATCAGCTGGGGAATCGGTTGCGCCAAGCCGAATCAGCCTGGAGTTTATACGAGAATCTCCGAATTTCGAGAATGGATCAATCTCATCCTTCTGTTCTGAATAATTCGCTCGTGATCTATGATTTCCCGGATCGGGAAGCGAATATATTAATGACAAGAAAATAGGAAGAATCGCGTAAACAATCGACGATCGATCTCGCGTATCTCGCACCGCGGGACTTTCAATGATATGGAAAAGTCGACGCCCGTGCCATTTTCTTCACATAATGAAAAAATAAATAAATAAACAACCGTCCAACGATCGGCGCGAATTCGTCGATTGATCTCAGTGATAACAGAAGAAATTTGGCGCAGCCTTGGCATTCCATTGTGCGAGAAAGAACATTTTTCCTGTTCTCTCACTCTCGCTCTCTCTCTCTCTCTCTCTCTCTCTTTCTTTCTTTCTTTCTTTCTCTCTGCTTAGTTGGGTGAAAACATAAAATTGGTGAAATCACGCTATCTGGTACCGCATGCGGAAGAAAAAGAAAATGAATCGATACTGAGTAAATAGGTGCGAGCGTGCAACAATTATATGATTTTCACAAACTTTAATTAATTTATTTCATACGCGAAATTTCGATAGATATATAAATAAATGAACGAACAAATAAATAAATATATTATCGGCGTAACTGTAGAAATTAAACGTAACCCATTCGTAGGTAGAATATAAAAATAATTTATTTTTATAGTATCCATCACCGCGACAGATTCGTCTTAGGAGTGCTTGTGCGTGCACGCCGTACCTTCGTGCGCTATAGAATAAAGAAATTACAACCTTTGTAAATATATACGCGATCAGCTCAATTGGACACTTGTGCATCGTAATAATTTTCGCTAATATTATAAATATTATAAACTCTATGTGTATCGAAGATGACAACGGTATATTAAAGCTGATTATGAAGAAACAGAAATAAGGAGAGCCCTATATCGTCGACTTATTTCCCATATCGAAGTAAGAAACGTACGTTACTGAATCCTTTTCTATGCACGGCAGGAATGTGCACTCGGCGATATTGTTTTTGAACGCGATTAAAATTCCATCATGGAGCCGATAGGGAAGGGCGGGGGATGAGAAGCCTTCGATTTGATATGAGACTTTTTTTATGTCCTGCAAAAATCGTAAATGCAGTCCGTATTGCCCCGCTCTCGTCTATTACTGTCATGTATTTTTGCTAGACCTGGAACTCCCCAATGAAAAATAAAGGCGAGAGTAATAATAGGCGAATAAAAAAATTATCTCGGCTTTGACCTAGAAAATAACTCATCGCTGATGTTTTTCGTTCGTATCATTTGAACTTTCGCTCGTCGTACTAATACGCATATCACCGTGCGACCACTTTTTGGACGGAAAATTTCGACTTTGTGTTCAGTCATCACTCCGCATTTCGTTTGTCTGTCTGTCCATTGTGCTCCACTCCCTAATTCTGTTACGTCTCCCGCCTTCTATCGATACACTTATATGCAAATCAAACGTGCATTGTATGAAGTGTTATCGACTTGTACAAGCCCCCCTCTTCATTATCGAGACACGCACAGGCCTTTCACACTTCCGTCATTATATAGATTATTCCCTGCCGGAATAAAGCACTCGCGAACGGTATTAGTGTATCGAGTCGCGTCTATATACAAAATTAGAAATTGGCACACGATTTACACGTACGACCATAGAACTGGACAAATTTGATGCTCCCTGTTATTGTCATGTGTGTGATTAATTTCTATAAAGGTTGTACACCGCCGAGCAATTAACGAGTCCTCGATAAATGAGTCGAAGCAATATCATTATAACATCGCAACCAACACTGACCTCAACTTTCAATTCGACCGACAATCCAATTCGATACTCGTTGTTTACAATTCAAGTCGCAATTTGACAACTTTCTACGACTGTCGCGCGCACGGCTGTAACACGGTACCACAACTGTAGTATCGTAATTCGCAGTGTCTTAACTGAGTGCAGTGGAACAGATACGTGTTGCGGGCGTAATACCTCGAGGTCCATCGCGGATGAATGTTACTGGACCGGGTTAAGTGGCTTTTGTGAAAGCCGCTGTTTGCGCGTCCAACGACTAGTGACACTACATGTGCGCGTCTCTCGCGAGATAAATAGGCAAAATATCGAAGAAGATAAATAATAAAATGGAAATTGGAGAAACGCGAGGGTCGATCCGTGAATGCCGGTATCCCCGAGAAAACGGTCCCGTACCGAAAAAAATTGTTCTGTTTCTCTAACAAAATGTAGATCGTTAACAGTTTATTGTTGTGGTAGCAAAAATATTTGGCTGATACAGCAAAATATTTGTTGCCACAGCAAAATATTTTGTTGTCCCTATGTTAACCAGCTAAATCAGTTATGGTAACAAAATGCTTGTTGCCCAAAAAAATTTTTTCTCCGTGCGACGCTCGACACATTCAAGTCGTGAAGTAAAAAAAAAAAGGAACGTGTCCGAAAGCAAAAGACTATCTAATTTTCATGGTAGTAGATCGACTGTCTGTTGGAAGGAAATTTCACGAAACCGGAAACCGTTTCACGACAGAACAACAGGCAGAGTAGCATTTGAAGCAAAACCTATCCACTCCACTTCCATTCATCCCTCGCTACATCGCGAGATTACGTGGGCGAGAGATTGTAGCCTCTGGGGGATACAAACTCTCGTAGCTGTATCGACTGAGCTGGGTTATCCGGATTGCAAATTTCTGAACTACTGTACAAGCCATACATGTCTAATACTGTGTGCACACCTGAGGTTTAGATTTCACTGTGGTACAGTAGCTCGTTTCCCGGAATAGCTTGTGTAGAACACATAGCGGTGAAGATGGTCCGGTCCATTGATTTGCGTGTTAATCGGGGTGGGCCATATTCTCATCACTTTTAAGCTATACGACCTCACTAAAGTTTCAATAAATTTAGTACGCGCTCCAAAGTGAACCACGTGTTGCCGGTCACACCCTCTTATTAGTGAGAGATTTTTTTCAATTACGAGGGTTTCTAACTGATGAACGAATATATATTATATATATACATATATATGTAAATATATAGATGTATATTCACGGGATGAAGTGTGACGTCTGAATGAATAAAAAGCCAATCGAATAAAAAGTCTCTCGCCTACGTTGAGACGAGCTATATTCCGCCGAACTTTGCACACGCTGAGGTAGATTAATAAACTTTTTCTCGCGTCAAATCAAGGGAGAGTGGAATCGTTAAATAACCCTGATGTTTTTCCTTTTTTTCCAATTCCCTCGACTCTCTCATCAACCGAGAGACGTGAGATATATATGGAAATTCAAATGATCCCGTATTGACCGGGGGCGTAGGTCGGTGAGACCGTGGTAGCGCTGTAAACTGCACAGATGGGGCAAAATGGGATACCACAACAGTTTTTTTTAGCTGCATTCAAAAGTTTGAAGAGACAAGGGTACAACGGATGCTCCGGGCATAAAAAACAGACGGCATATATTTTTCCTTAATCGAGGCGAATAAAAAATGTTAGCAATGTTCCCCAGGTGCTCGAAATATTTCTTACGAATTTTATTTTTTGTTTTATTGTTTTATCGATTCATACCTCCAGCCTCCACCGAACGACCTTTACTTTTTCAGCTATACCATTTCGCCCCGGTTTATCTTGTTATATGCTATTTTGAATGCAAATTTCGCTTCTGCCGTGTTGCGTGGGCAACCGGAGGTTTTGTCCCAAGCGAAACTCCCATCCCCTTCCTCCGCCACGGAAAAGGGATGTGACGCGTTTGCACGAGTGAAACCAATACTATGAAACAGTTCACGCATGCGCTTCGTTGAACATTCCACTACGAGAATAATTAATGCACTTCGTACAACTCCAACCATAATAGGTCAATTGAACGGAGAATAACCCACATACTTGTCGGAACTCCACGATTGAATAATTTGCGACAAAGCGGCATTGTGCGGCCGGGCGAATATGAAGGATCATCGCGACGAGGCAATCCCGAGAACGTAGACATATATTTTATTAAACTAGTATCGATAAAGAATTAACGAGACGTGGGAACGCATTGCACAATAAGTACGAAATAACATGTACATATATATTGCCAATATTTTTCGACAAGAATAAGAAAATTCTCCAAAATTGCCCGCGAGACTTTCACCTACGAGCTCTGAATACGAAAATCGCGAAGAGGAAACGTTTCCAGACGATGCATTGAGTGCCCTATACATATATATATATATATATATATATATATATACATGTATCGTACTGCATTAGGCATATGGTACATACAGCAAGTCGTGAAGGTGGGATATGTGTGGAATTCTAAATGCGAATGGAACGAAAGGACACAGTTTCTGACCCGATTCCACGGTCTAGTCACGGCCAGGGTCAGAGACTGGCCTTCGACCGTTTCCCAATGTATAACGTGCAAGTATATACGATAAAAGGTCTACAATTTCTTTTTCTTTTAAATTTAACAAATTATTATTATTTTTTTTTTTTGTTAAAAAGCAAACCAAAATAAAAAAAAAAAACCGCCTGAAAATTTGTTAATCCGCGAAAACACGAAATAATTTTGCGGCCGGGAGAAAGTCTGCTGGCATGCAACCGATGGAGGTGGAGATCGCGACTACGAGAATTTAACAAGCGTTCCCCCGATTGCATCGGAAACTTTTTCCATTCTATAAAATTGTTTTATGATTTTTTCAAACAAAGACTATGCGTCTTTTCCCTTTTATCTCACGCACTCCATTTTATGTCATCGACGCAGTGACGATGAGCTTAGCGCTGCAAAAAAAAAGCCCCAGTCCATTTCATCACCGCTATCTATCTTCCGATTGCCGCCCAGTTTCGTTGACAGGTGACGCACCTCTTTCACAGGGAGCGTAACTTATGCAATTTTATTTTTAAATCCCCATGGAGCGATATAACTCGCACTTATGTGCCACAAACAAGATATATGCACATGAAAGCTATAGCTATAATATATGTATATATATATATATATATAATATCCGCTAGCTGGTAACGTGCATAAGCAACGTCGATAACCTTTATCACCTTACATCTTCGCTGTTCGCCTTTGCCGAGTCCTTTTACGGTTTTTTTGTTGCGGTGAGGGAACTGGCTGTGCTGTGCCGCTCAAGAAGCGTGGAAATTGTCGCCAGGACAGTCTTCGCGACGCCGATGTTCTCGGCCCGTGAGAGAAGCCAAAGTGGCACACAGGTTTCGACCCACTTTGCCATGGTCACGTTCGCGGTCAGAGGTTGCAGCGCTTCCACCTGCGATATGGCGTGGCGGCCCGTGTTATACCTGCTCCGTAACGCCGACGCATATCCTATATGTCTTCCTTGCGAATCGTAGATATTAATTTGTTAGACCCATCACTCCCATTCGCATACTGGTCACGAATTTCGTAGGCAATTTTATTCGCTCTATATATTTCAATCAATATTCGGAAAAATGACAATAAAAAAGGCTATGTCATATAGTCTGTGGAACTAAGTAAGTTATTCGTATAATAAATAATATAATAAATTATGCTCCTGCCCCCTTCCAGCTTCCGCGTAACCTGCGCTACGCGGAGCTTTGTCTTCTGGGAATGCAATTACCTTGATGCACCGACTCGATGAAGCGGCGGGAGAGCTTATGGGAAAACGCGTTGCGAGGCACTGGGCCACGGCCACGGGACACCCCAGGCGAGCGAACAGCTGTATATGTAGCAGTCGTGGTTGTAACAGGCGGGGGCTCGCTTCTTACCACGGATCAGGCGTCGCACCGCGTTTTATGGCATCCCTCACCTTCAAAGGGACTTTTTTCAAAACATTATTATTATTATTATTATTATTATTATTATTATTATATTATTATTATTATTATTATTATTATTATTATTATTATTATTATTATTATTATTATTATTATTATTATTATTATTATTATTATTATTATTATTATGGGGATATGGTGAAAGAAAATCGAGTGTCTCTCTTGTAATTGACGTTCCACTGATCTGGAATTCTTGATTACAAGGCAAAAATTTCCTAGCGAGTTATCTGAGAGTACAAAGAGTCTAGTTATCTGGGGTAATTGATTTCCGGTTTGAAGTTATAGTTGCTGAGAAAACTATCATGTGTATGTCGTTCAAAAGAAATTGGTCAAAGGTATACTTTCGATATGACTAATAATTGCAGTGAAGATGATCGTTAATTCCAGGGAGACATTCCTATTGTCGAAAGTCGATGAGGCCGGAGGCACGCTCGTCTGTCGAACGGACGTGAACTACCTGAAAAATACGGTAAAAATATGCGTACACTATATAAGATAGTATAGTATACATATAAGTATGTATGTACATATATATGTGTGTGTATAAAGGTGTGTATAAAGGTGAAGAAGAGGTACTATGTAGAGTTACTATGTAGAGGTAAGAGAAGAAGATAAAGGTCTGACCCACTTTGGGCACAGTGGCTGGCGACCTCTTAGGGTCGGAGATGGTCCTCATCTTTCGTCCAAATCTCGTTTCTTTCTTTTTTTTTCACAGCAACGGTATCAGTGTATCATAAATAATACGTTAAACCGCTGATGCTTCCACGCATCGTCTCCCGTTCCTCACGAATCCAAATACCGTCCGCGACAGCATATAATCGATTGAGCGATGAATCGCAAAAATTTCATCCATTAATTCCAAAGTTGTTTTCGACCGAAAATTAACCTGGAGAAATTGATCGATGGAACGTTCTCCGTGATCACTTCTCGGAGATCTTTTTAATAATAGTAATAATAGTAATAATAATAATAATAATAATAATCATAATCATAATCATAATCATAATCATAATCATAATCATAATCATAATCATAATCATAATCATAATCATAATCA